>JAPEVF010000304.1:0-52786 GCA_029747585.1 Pleurotus djamor | reverse complement strand
TACATTGCAAGAGTAATTCGGTCAGACGAGGCAAAGTGAATGAAAAAAACAGAGATGACATACAGTGTAACCAGTGGTGGTGTGGAGCCAGCGCCAGTTAGCGTCAAGGACGACAGCCTTGGACTGGGTGGTGCATGATCCGCCAGCTGAGCATTGGCTGACAGTGAGAGGTGGGTGAGTCTCTGCGGTGTTCGTTCCGACCTGTTGGCCGAGGACGACAGCGGCGAGAGAAAGAGCGAGCAGAGAGATTCTTGGGAACATGGCTACCGTTGGCTGGTTGACTGAAAGACCGATGCTTTTGACCTCTGAACACGAAGCCCTTTTATAGCCTGCAGCGATGTTGACTGGCGACGCAACATGAGTGGAGCCGGCGTAGCATAGACGTAACTTCGAGTCGAAGAACAACTCTGTTATCGCAAATTACAAGGGGATAATCCGAGTAAAGGCAGCCACGATCACTCGCAAGAATTCGAAGGCTCGAGGGATCACCAGCCTAAATATATCAAGCGCATCAGAAGTTGACCACATCATGGATATGTTCTTCCAATGTTTGCGTCGCAGTGAGTGACGGGACCTTCGACATACGACTTAGCGTCCTTGATGCGAACCATTTCCGAAAAATGATGATGGAACAGTGCTTACACGATCCCAAGATGATCCTTCGTGGCTTCCTGGTCGTGCTCTTCTTTGCATTGACCTTGGTCTGAGGTTGAAGCGCTCCACCAGATCAGACGAATCGTCGAGGCTCAGACCAAGGCTCTCTATAATGGCTATAGATGGGATGCATAATGCATATGCAGTGAATAGGCTCGAAACATTGGGTTGCGACTTCGGTATCTGGTCCACGTGTAAAATGAGGTGGGCTATAAATACGCACGGTCACTGACACTTACAGCAGTGAGACCCAGGTGACTTGCTTCGCTCGAAACAGGTTTTGGCGAAGTTGAGCAGCGGTATATCCAGTGCTCACCTGGACAAACTGACCTCCGCTGGCAGAACACGGTCTTAATGACCCCTCGGAGGGTTGCCAAGCGCATTGTTGGTATTTTTGGGCATGGGAGAAGCATGAACACAAGGGATATACACCGCTATCTTACAGGTGACTGCTGAGACCCGTCCTGGAGCAAATTGTAAGTAAGCGAAAACGGGACACGGAGATAAGCTAATAGTCTCTACTCGTCATTCAACCAGGCGTCGTCCCATCCAAGGGCGCTTCTGTCCCAATCCTCTCGTGCTGGTTGTCCATGGGCAACCCAGCCCATGTAGTTCATCGTGGCACCCGCGGAGCGAACGAAAAGGGAACCATCAACTTGGGAGAGCCCCGGATGGGTTTCCGTTTGACCATCTTCCTTGGCAGCTCCTGGAACCCCACCCTTCGGTGTGTCACCAAGCACCGTGGACGCGTAGACCAGTGTGCGCAAAGTCTTCAATGTATGGGAGTCGGGTGCGTGTAAGACTGAAGTCACAAAGGCAGGCCATGGATTATAATCCTCGTCGGACTTCCAAGCGCGGTTGGATCGGCATTGAAATACTGGCTCAGGTCTCCAACTGGAGGCCTGACCTTGTCTGAGAAAGACATTGCAAGCGCAGGGTCAATGATAGGACGGCCTCGGGAAAGAGTCAACACAACCAAGGTCGGCAGAAAGGCTCGGAGAACATCTGCCTTATACTTTGGCGTTTTCAGGGAGTCCACATATGACCGAAGGAAGATGGAAGAGGTAACGAAATGCATGAGGAAAAAATCAAGGCGCGTTTTCTTGTTAGGCTTTCCGGATGCGAACATGAGCAAGGTGCTTGTCCAAATTACTTCGTTTACAATTGAGCGAAGATGATCGTCGGATGTTTCGTTGATGTTTAACTGAGCGCAAATTCGCTGTATTTCCTCGGCGCGACCATCGGAGAGCGCAGATTTGATGCGGGCGTTGATGAGGGCATTATTGTCGTAAGGCATGACCGGCTTTAGGACAGGAGAATCGTAAACCTGGCGTAAAAGCTCAAGAACGGAGGGGCCAGTCTGCTGCGCTGATGGGTTCGAGAAGCTGAAGATTTTGTCGGATGCAAAAGAATGAATAGCCGTTTGGGCAATGCCTAGCATGGGGTCAACACGAGGGATACTATGATAGATGATGTGAACCTACCGCTGGCCACCAACACCGCGTTTCCAAATTCGAGACCATGCTATATCACGATCAGTAAACAACCGACAAAGCAGGAGTAGAATGCCTACTCCAATTTGAATGAAAGGGTGCAGACTGTAAGATGTGGCACATTTCAGCGACAGTCCCTGGGGATCTCGGATATGGAAAGACTCACGCTCCAGCAACCAAACGCACGATCATGCGGCCGTTCGCGTACGCAGTAGGTGAGAAGACGTAGAATTCCAAGGCTTCGACAACGCCCAATTCTTCTACGCGCTTCGTAAAGAATTTATAGAACGCGCCATAAGCACTGTTGTTGGCACGTCGGCTCAGACCAAGCCCTTTGCTATCATGTAACGTCGTACGCACTTTTGGTTGCCCAGGTATTGAGTCCAATTCGTATCTGTGATCACTATGCCCTTGTCTTTTTCCTCCACGAAAATGGGCCTTTGAACAGCCGACTCAACCTCGTATATCTTTCTCAATAAACCTTCTGAGGCGCCTAGATCATACGCGGCCAACAAACTGCATATGGTTTAACGATACGCAGACCGTTCAGCCAGAAACAAGGACCTTACTGGTGACTCAGGTGGTTATGCAAACCAGCTGTGCGAAAATAATAATGATGCTGCTCTGCATCTTTAGCCAGGAGTTCCTCGACGGTGGTCTTCGCCGCGGGTGAAGGCCTCGGAAAGTTCAACAGGCCATTTTTGAGGAGCTTACTGGCGGTGGGAGACATATGGTTAGAGAGCCTGTAATTCCTGCGACTTTGCTTTATGCTGGTGCCAAGTGAGGACCATTGCGTGCGAGATTGGGACAGCTTGAACATGAAGACATGACTAAGGACACGGTTCTGAGAGATTATGACGTCGACGCGTTCGGGTGGATCTAATTATGGATAGGGGCAGGCACAAATACAGGCTTTATACAAGGGACTCGTGCGGGTGGTGGTACACTAATGCTGGCGAGGTTGTAGGTTAGGGCGTATCTGATACACAGGGAGTCAGCAAAGTGCTCTGATGGGAATCGAAAGTTGATAGCAGCGTACCATTTCAATAAAAATAGGCAAAAGCTTTGGAATGTGTTCCAGATCAGGAGACTGTAGGGCATTGTTATCACCCTTCTTCTTCGCCTTGGGTTTAGGCAACGGCAGCGTTGGCGGAGTAGAACGACGAACGGTTCCGTTCCGTTCACTTGAGGACACAGAGGACCGCGAAGGACTGGGAGGCAAGGGTTTCGACAACGCGATGAGGTGTGGGTTCTTGGTTGGCAGGGGCGGCGGCGATTCATGGCTCCGTCGCGATGCTGAACCACCCATTCTCAAAGAGGACATAGAGCGCGATAATTTGAGAGATAAAGAACGAGGTCGAGTGGGAGGTTTTTCTTGTGGAGGCGGCGGCGGAGGCGGTGGAGGTAGGGTAGGGGGAGCCATGACCTTGGCTGAATGAATATGCGCTCGTGGATGGGCCTCTCCAGTAGATTCGCTGTCTTCAGAGCTAGTCTCATCTTCGCTGCCCGTTTCGTAATCACTGGAGTCGTCCGTATCGCTCTCGTCTGAGCCCTGGAGATCCTCCAAGTCACCCTGAGCCAATTCACCAAAACTTAGCTCTCCGACAATGCCATTTACCAGCGTTTGTGCAGCCTCCTCCTCGTCAGGGTCATTGCCATCTTGTGCCCGACCAAAACGTCGCCGAAGTTTGCCTTCATACATAAGCTTCAGCTTATAATGATACAAGGCGACTTTGTCGACTTCAGAGAGTATCTGGGCCCGTTCTTCTCCAGTGTGTGGTAGTAGAAACTCGAGACTGAGGGGGTCGCCCAGACCCTCGCGAACGATAGTAAGAAACATCTCAATCCACTTCATTAGACTGTCAAATAATCCTGCACCCTTGGTGTGAACTTTGTGCACGAAATTATAGAACGCCTGCTCGTGTCGCTCGATGAGGTCGATGAACATCTGGACGGTGAGATGAGGGTCTTCTTGACTGACTGGAAAACGTGTCAAGTTGCGTAAAGGCACATCACTGAGAATTCCAACTTACGTTCTTCCACAGATTCCACAGTTTTTATTAGATCGTTGATAAAAGTCTGCAGATCTGATAACGAATCGGCGATATTGGCTGCCTTGTAGACTTGAGCCAGAGGCGAGTAGAAGATGGTAATGATGTCTTTTAGAAGATCAGCGGTAAATCCCTGTTGTGTTTTGAAGCCGGTTAGAGAGCGAAGGAGTATATTAAGTTGTGACTGACCTCGAAAATCAGAGCGATAAGCTGCTCTCGGTCGCGAAGCCTCGAATAGAGTTGGGTTAACACCCGTAAGTCTTCATAGAGCCATGCATCGTCGTCTTGCGGACCATTGTCATCATCAGAGTCAGCCAAAGTGTCTTTATGCCGTAGATATTCGGTGTGTGCTCTGTTGGCCTTGGCGACTCTGTGCATTTGCGCGCGGTTGAGGACAGGCTCTTCCCCTGAGCGTAGTATGATCGTGATAAGATTCATCTTCTCCTCGGCTATTAAGAGTGAATAAATGGAGTTGAATCGTAAATAAAGACACAAACCCGCGTCGAGCCGATACATGTCTTGTATTTCTTTGGGAGCATAAACGAACTGACGAGCCTTTTCACAAATGATAGGATCATCGACTTTGTCCTTGACAGCCTCAATCTGTTCCTCAAGATCTTTGACTTCCTCAGCCAACGAACTAGTGAACATCCTGCTGGACGTGAGATAACGATCCACAGGCAAAGTTGTGAGATGGCGGACCTCTGAAGGAGGCTTTTCCCCCCGAAAGGTTGCGCAAGGAACAAGTCAAGGATGGCTATGAGGGAATAAGGATGAATTGTTCATCGTGAAGAAGGCCACCCACTTCTGATCATGCCGATTGGATTGCTTATCTTCAAAGCACCCTTCATGAGCATGTAGGGCATCAAACCATGAATTCGCTTCAGGCCAGAAAAGGCCTCAGAAGAATTATCCGAAGCAACGAAATGGTGAAAGACAGTAGACGCAAGGCTATCGTGAAACGTCAGGACTGGGACAAATTGGGCAAGAGCGAACTCACGAAATCCTGGCCCACTCCAAAACGGCGCGATAATTGGGAGGGAGGTCACGCACGTTTGACGTAACCTTGATAGTGCCAAATACATGGGTAAGTCCATCTAACGGTCATGATACAGCTCAATGAAGACTATGATGCAGGAATCACATACTTTCGCCCATAATGTCGCCTTTAACACTCCTAACGGCATCACGCAAGCCCTCTACCCTATGCGCAATTTCAGAGGCAAAACGTTTCCGACCTTCTTCTCGGACCTGATCCGCTTCTTCTCGTTTACGTGCATCTTCTAACTCCATGGCGGTCAGAGTTACTGGACCACTTAACAGGAACGAGCGAAGGACAGGAGAAGATATGATAACTTTCGATGTCATTAAAGCATGAAGATAAGCGCGAAGAGTAAGTCTGTTCTTTTCCCTGGATAGTCGTGCAGTAGATTGTTGGGGGAGGGTTGGAGAGCGCATGCCTGATGACGACGGAGATCCAGGATATTGCAACGATTCATCGGAAGGTGAAGTCATCGACGGTGCTCGAGTTGAAGGGGCTGAAGTGGTGAATGCTGATGCAAATGATGGTGAAGGCGTTACGGGTGAGGAGAGGGGTGCGGTGACAGTTGTTCTATCTTTGACCGGGGGACTAGGGATATCTTGGTCTGGATGAACTTTGCGCAGCTGTTCTCAACGTTTTAATCACTTGAGGGGTGATATGTAGTCATAATTCATACCTCAATCGCCAAAGTTTTGAAATCACCATATCGCCGTGAAACGAAGACATCCGGAAATCGCGAGCGACGCGTCCGGATGATGAATTCATCGTGATGCCGACTCCTGACTCGGCCCTTGTCAACGACGGTCTTCACTCCGATGATGTTGACTTCGAATACGTCCTTGTTTTTTNGCTTGACGGGCTATCCGCCTTTTAGCTAGAGTTTCAAGACGATCCAAATCTGTCTGAGATAACCGGACAACCTCCTCACGCTCGGCTAGCTTGGTCGCTGTGCTGAGGAACGTGGTCATACTCCTCTCGACTTTACTCAACATCTTAGCCCTCGTAGCTTGCTCCGAAGCATCGACGCTTTGGTCTAGGATATCCTGTGTTGATAAATTGCGAGACAACATAGATGTTACGAAAGGCTGGAGTTTATCGGAGTAAAAATCCTTCGGGGCTGCGGCCATAAATGGGAATGTGAGGATGAATTGACGGAAGACGTAACGCAGGAGGGGGAGGTCCAGGCGCTGAGCGCCCTTCGCAGGGGGTGCAAACGGAGGGCCAAGGTGGGAGAGAGTAGACACATTATTCGATGAGGACGTGAATATTGCATCCAGTTCTGCATGGAACTGTAGCTGTATGAGGGATTTCTTAAGATAGTGGGTACGCAGAGGAGTGAGATCTATGGAGACATCGGTGTCTTCTTGATCTTGAGGCGAAGTTGGGACCGTCGATGGAAGCTCAGAGTTCTCAGTACTTTGAGGAAACGTCTCAGAGCTCATGAGCGAGGAAGATGGCGGTAGCGGAAAGAGAGGTCGTTGCGGATGGACTGGCCAGGGCGACTGCGGTCATTACCATCCAAGCCGACAAGCCCCTGTAATCGATCGAATGTCATGCCCACTTGCGTCATCGCTCAAACTCGGACCGCCGCCACAACATACTCGAGTAAGTTACTAGGAAGTAAAGGAAAACATATCCACATCCTGACAACGTTCATGTTTGCTGTCTTCATATTTTTAGGATCGCGGAGGAATCCAGCCACGACTATGATGGGGTTTATCCCAGAATCGACGCCGAGGCTTCGAATTCTTGCGCAATGTCGGAAACTCATCGGCCCCCTCGAGGACTCGTCAAACGATTGTCCAACGAAGAAGTATTCTCAAAGTCGAAGACAAAATATGTGACATATCTAGTGCTATAAAAGGGCTTCGTGTTCAGAGGTCAAAAGCATCGGTCTTTCAGTCAACCAGCCAACGGTAGCCATGTTCCCAAGAATCTCTCTGCTCGCTCTTTCTCTCGCYGCTGTCGTCCTCGGCCAACAGGTCGGAACGAACACCGCAGAGACTCACCCACCTCTCACTGTCAGCCAATGCTCAGCTGGCGGATCATGCACCACCCAGTCCAAGGCTGTCGTCCTTGACGCTAACTGGCGCTGGCTCCACACCACCACTGGTTACACTGTATGTCATCTCTGTTTTTTTCATTCACTTTGCCTCGTCTGACCGAATTACTCTTGCAATGTAACAGAACTGCTACACCGGAAACGCATGGGACACCAGTCTCTGCTCCAGCCCTACTGCCTGTGCCTCGAACTGTGCTGTCGATGGCGCTGACTACTCTGGCACCTACGGTATCACCACGTCTGGCAACGCGCTTACGCTCAAGTTTGTGACCAAGGGAGCCAACACAAACGTCGGATCTCGCGTCTACCTCATGGAAGACGAGAGCCACTACAGGATGTTCAACCTGAAGAACCAAGAGTTCACCTTCGACATCGACATGTCGCAGCTTCCTTGTGGTCTCAACGGTGCCCTGTACTTTTCCGAGATGGCCGCTGATGGTGGTATGTCTAAATTCACGACCAACAAGGTAATATGTTTTGAGGACATCCATTCGAATTTCGACGTGACTGATCTTGCATCTTATAGGCTGGTGCCAAGTACGGAACTGGATACTGTGACTCGCAGTGCCCCCACGACATCAAGTTCATTAACGGAGAGGTGAGAAATATTCTTTTGCTCTTTGAAGCGTGCTCAATGACTCACTTTCGTACCTCCCTCACAGGCCAACATTGTCGGATGGGCTGGATCAGATAGCGATGCCAACTCTGGTGCTGGTCAATTCGGCACGTGCTGCAGTGAGATGGACATCTGGGAGGCCAACTCGATGGCTTCGGCATTCACCCCTCACCCTTGCACGGTCACTGGTCAGACTCGCTGCTCCGGTGCTGACTGCGGTGACGGAGACCAGAGGGCCAGCGGTGTCTGCGATAAGGATGGCTGTGACTTCAACTCGTTCCGCATGGGCGACACTGCGTTCCTCGGCAAGGGGATGACTGTGGACACGACCAAGAAGTTCACTGTTGTGACCCAGTTCATCACGTCGAACAACAGCTCGAGCGGCGACTTGGTTGAGATCCGCCGTGTCTACGTCCAGGACGGCAAGGTCATCCAGAACTCGAAGGTCAACATCCCCGGAATGTCGTCTGCTTTGGACTCGATCACGGACGACTTCTGCACGCAACAGAAGACTGCTTTCGGCGACACCAACTCGTTCGCCCAGCACGGTGGCTTGAAGGCTATGGGAGACTCTTTCGGACGCGGTATGGTTTTGGTCATGAGTGTTTGGGACGATCATGAGGCGAAGATGTTGTGGTTGGACAGCAACTACCCCACCGACAAGACCGCGTCTACTCCTGGTGTCGCTCGTGGAGCTTGTGCTACGACCTCTGGTGACCCCAAGGATGTTGAATCTGCCAGCCCTAATGCTCAGGTCACCTTCTCGAACATCAAGACTGGCCCCATTGGCAGCACCTTCGGCGGATCTTCGTCCAACCCATCTAACCCACCCCCTGCCTCTACTGTCGTCACATCCGCACCCGCACCCACTGCCACCGCTACTTCTCCCAAGTTTGCTCAATGTGGAGGTGAGTATCTGTGTACTGTTCTCAAATTCCTGATCACTCAACTGTATGCGTCTCGGCAGGTATTGGCTGGACTGGTGCCACCGCCTGTGTTGCCGGCAGCACCTGCACCAAGCTCAACGACTGTGAGTAACTTCTGGATTGAATCTCGGAACATCATCGCCTGACACCATGAACCTAGACTACTTCCAGTGCCTCTAAAATACATACAAAGGCTCTTATACTTTTGTACTCACTATCCACGCTGAATAATCATAATGTTCTCCTCTCCCTTGTCGGACCTCTATCCTAGCGACCATGCCGCAAAATTATCAGGTGTGCCTTCGAGCCTCAACACCTGATGCAAAATCGCCAAAACGCAACTGACATGATGTTGAACCTCGACCACGACGAATATCTTCACAATCCGGGAACCTAATTATACCATCAGCGGATTTTCGAGTGCGACTAACCTCACCAACTTCCTCATCCTCATGATATCGCCACAATCGTCACGCAGTCTCGGTGGGTTACAGTGCACATGCGTTTATTCCGAAAAAGCGAGAGTGGCATACGAATACAAGTACAGAGAGGCAGATAAAGCACGACTCGATAAAGCAAGAGATATCCAAAGACTTGATAAGGACGATCGGGTATTACAAGCGTTTCCCGAGGGAAGTGGTGAAATAATCACCGCCCGTGAAAATGCGTTCGGAGGGGTTTAACACGGCATTCCTATTGGCCTCTTGCGACCTTGAAGGCCCGGCATTGTTGGCCCATTCATACGTTCTTCCGTCTCTAGTGGCATGCTGCTGGGGGTTGGGAGATGGGGCAGATGGGCGAGTAACATAGGTGCGGTCAGTGATCTTCTGGGCTGCATCCTGGATGGCCTTTCGGGCGAGCAATTGGGCCAGTCCATCGAGAAGGGGACGAACGTCACGTTCACGATCGTTGTTGGAATCCCCGACTTGGAAAGCACCAGGGAGCGTAGAAGTAGTAGTCAAGTAGCTTCGAGATGGTTGCGTCGGACCGGCGTGATCGGATAGAGTGTCCAAGAGCCCTCTAACGTCGCGCATTCCTCGTTCGAAGCCTGGCGTTGGGTGGGGTACGGTGCACTCGACAACAGGGGCATCCTGAGTGGGAGGGAACGCAGGGGGCTGTTCAGCTTGAAGGGAGGGTTTATCCAATTGCTTGCGAAGGGTCTTAATCTCAGCCTTCAGCATATCAGAGAATACACCCTTCTCATCATCGTCTAAGCCCGCCAATGTGACCAAAGTCGAAACACTGTAGGAAAATGAGGCAGGTGGGGGTAATGAGGAGATCAGGGGCTTACAAGGCTTCTTTGAGATAGGCAAAGCTGAAGTTGGTGGTTGCTGCCGCGATTTCGTCGACGAGAGAATCTGGGAAATCGATGTCCTTGTTGGAAGAGAGCTTCTGTTGCCAGTACTTCGCATAGAGAGCACGCTCTTCCTGGTCAGGATCGTCAAACAAACTGCGGACCCACGGCGTTGATTTAGCAAGTGTTGCATGAAAGTCATAGGAGAGAAACTTACAATTTCCTGTCGAAGCGGCTGGGTCTTGTTGAAAGACCGGGGTCGAGGCGATCAAAGTGGTTGGTTGTGCCAATGACAAGAAGGCCGTCATTACCCTCAAGACCGTCAAGTTGATTCAAGAAGAAAGATCGGTTACGGTCATTGATCAAGCTGTCAAGATCTTCCAGGATAACCACAGATGGAGAGGTCTGTCGTGCTTTCTCAAAGACATCGGACATCGCCCCTTCTTCCCCTTTCCAACCTTTGAGCGAGTTAGTGAGCTCAAGGCGCCATTGGGTGCTGACTTACTTTGGAAAGATTTGACGTAGAGCGGCGCATAACCGAGAGCATCACACTGCTTCATAATGGCCTTGAGGGAGATGGTCTTGCCATTACCTGTCCACAGGTGATGAATATACTCAAGGGCAACGAGACAAAGGGTTTACCTGGAGGGCCATGCATGATGATACCACGCTGAAACATGCTCAGCAAGAATAAATGCGGAGTGAAGGTTGTACATACCTTCCAAGGGATAGATAGTTGTCTATAAGTTTCTTGAGAGGAGAAGAAGCCAAATACGTCCTTCTGAATGGCCTTCTTGTATTCTGGCTTCAGAATGACATCCGCCCAATTGGCTTTCTGGATTTCCTGCCACAGTCCGTGGTTCTTCTGCCAAAATCCTTGATCAAAGACCCATATTTCGTCGTGCAGCTGGTCTGCAAAGATGCCAACTTTGACAAGAAGTTCGCGGACAGGCTCGTCCGAACCCTCATGCAGGATGAAGTACTCCGTGCGACTTCCAAATCCGAGAGGCCACTACGTCAAGGGTCAGATGCAATAGCGTGGACGGGTGCGGTGCCTTACTTGAGTGATGTAGACAATGAATTGGTACCCCTGATCATATGGTTAGTACTTCCCAGAAGAAACAATGTAGAGTTGTATCGTACCTCCCAGGTAACGTCGAAGGAACCGACTTCCACGTTATCTATAACAAGACCGAGCGGACCGCCGAGACGTCGTGCCAACGGGACAAAGAAGAGTTCTGTAAGCAAAGTAGAGGTGTCTCTGGGGGCGGATGAAACACCCGGGAACCCAAGGATATGGAGTCTGTAGTCAGACGTCATGACTAGAGAGTGGTTGGGATGCAGCTTGCGCAATTCGTCCGCACTGGCAATACATGTTATCGGTGCATAACGAAGTAGTGTGCTGGAAACTTACACATATTGTTCGGGGGCGCTATGTTGGGCAGAAGCTACAAAGTTTAAATAGAGCAGATTAAGACGAGGTTCTCAGTGAGAAGCCGCCAATCCTACCATGATGAATCCAGTCTTTGTAGAACTTGGAGCCGGGATCCTTCTGTTTCTCTTCAGATGGTTTCTGAGCGAGGCTGTTGGACTCAGAGCGCCAAACAACGTCTACGAATTCGAAGGAGGACATGGTGGTTCAAGGTGAAGACGTGTTCAATCAGAAACGAGATGCTGCGAGCTCGACTGACTGTGGAACAGGGTCATAAGGGGGTGTTACCTAGCGCCCATCACGTGATACCGACATGTTGAGTTGTCGCACTGTCGCATTCAGGACCTAAGTCGAACCACCATCATGTCGCGGTGTTTGGATGGAATCATGAAGCTTCGACTCTCCGGCCTTCATCCTTTTCGCGAATGTCCTATCTTGTACCCGAAATGCATGGTGTGGCAACTTCTGGATAATCTTGCGCCATAGCATCGTCGTAATCGTATCACAACCTACCCGACGCTCCCGCCCACGTTTTTCACAGACCTCTTTGCTACTTAGACGAACCTGAATACCCCGCGTCTCGTCGCATGTGCTCGAGACCTCCGTCGTTAACACATGCTCTCTTCTCGTTGCTCGATTTTCTTTCTATGACTATCATTTACAAGGCCACAGACTCAGCTGTTGCGATGTTCAAGCTGATGTCCTCCATACGCCAAGGAGCCTTCCCAGTAAAAGTGAACATCTCTTGAAATGCGGGGGACTTACCTTTCATTTTCGCACCTACCCCGACATTTGTGAACCACAACCATACGGGAAACTTGGCGAGCCACATGCAGTAATCTGCGCCTTGTCCTCGATCGCATCTGCCGTTTAGTCGTTAAGCTGCTCGTTCAGGCTCGCAAATTCGAGCTCAACAAGCCAGCTGATGTTATCAGCCTCGCATTAGAACGTTCCCCTCGTGTCTACATCGTGACTTGCGGTCGCATTCCTTATCTATCTTGCCCATGCGCCCCTCCCCCACTTGGCTTCTGGATGGTTGACGACCATTCTAGCTTCGGCCGTCCTTCGGAGGTCCAACCACTGAGTATTAAAGGACCTGTGTTCGGTGCTCAATATTCCTCACCCCTCTATCCTCGTTCTATTCGACTTCTCTGTCATCCTTACCGCTCTCGACATGGTCTGCTCGACAATCCTTACTCTTGCCTTTGGCGTTGCATTTGCCCTTGCGGGCCCCGCCATCCCCAGAGGAAGGTAGGCTACTATTATACTAATATGCCCGTCTGTACCGTATTGACGCTCACTCATTCTCAGGAACTGCGGTACCTATATCAGCGATGACAGACTGGTCTCGAATGAGAAGCATTTCAAGCAGGCCAAGGCAGCTCCCGGTGGGCTTAGCCTAACTGCTCCGGCCAGTCCTGAACTCAAGGTCTACTGGCACGTCATCAGCAAGGATGATACCTTAGANGGGGGGGAATGTACCGTAAGTGAACATATCTTGGAAGACAAATAACTGAGTACTAATCTTCACCTTGACGATCAGTGATTCCCAAATCGAGGAGCAAATTTCCGTTCTCAACTCTGCGTACAAGGCTACCGGCCTGTCCTGGACTCTTGCCAACACTACTAGGACGGTCAATGCCGAATGGTTCGAGGCCGCCGGTCCTGAAGAGTAAGTAATTACCCTCGTATCCGTTGAATATTGTGTTGAGACCCGCATCAGCGATAACAAGCCCATTCAAGATCAGATGAAGGCGCAACTCAAGCAAGGCAAGAGTGCTGCAGACTTGAACGTCTACACCGTTGGGTTAGTCTAATTATATCTCCTACGGAAGCCAGAAGTCTCACCAATACAATATAGCTTCATCAAGGGCAAGGCTCGTGGATTGCTTGGTTACGCTACCTTCCCATCCTGGTTCGAGGAGGAACCCGAAGATGACGGTGTCGTCCTTCTGTTTTCTTCCGTCCCTGGTGGAGCTACCCCGTCCTTCGACAAAGGCCATGTACGTACTCACCTACCGGATTTTTTTGACCGTCGCTAATACCTCTTGCGTAGACCCTTACCCACGAAGCTGGTCACTGGGCTGGACTTTACCACACCTTCCAAGGTGGTTGTGGCCCAGTTGGCGATGGAATCGCCGACACCAACCCCGAGAAGATCCCTTCTTCTGGCTGCCCCGTCGGTCGCAAGACCTGTGCTGGAAGTGAGGGCGTGGACCCCATCAGTGAGAAATCTTGCTACTGCTTACGAGACTGGATACTGACCACATGTACCCATTCTAGATAACTTCATGGACTACTCGGATGATGAGTGCTTGACCGAGTTCACTCCTGGCCAGATCGAACGCATGCGCTCCCAAATGTCTACTTTCCGCGGAGTCAAATTCGCTGACCCAGAGTCTCCTTTGGATTCCGAGGGCAATGCTCGTCTCTAAATTTGTTTTCAACTTCACCTGCGTCATTCATTTGAGTGTCATTTTTGTACTGTATTTTTAGGAGATTCTGAGCCTCTACCTGAGGATCGTATACCGTTCATTTCAAAGCCTGTACCTTTACATATTTTCGTTGTGTACCACCACCAGTAGTTAGTTTCTGAATGTAACTTGTCCCTGATTGTTACGTGAGTGGCCGTAGGTTGCCGTCATGTGCGAGGCCTGACGCACGTTCGTCGATAAATTCCCATAACGGGCAAGTGAGCAGGCTCAAGGTTCACTCCGTGAATTATTTATATCCGTCACTCATTTTATACTTCTTGAATTTCGGCCGTCGCGAGTCTCTTCCTTGCACTCATGTCGACCCAGCCTCTTCTGCAGCGCACTGCAACAAAGCGCATCGCCCTTCCAGTACGCGTCGAACCAAAGGTCTCATTCGCAAATGAGCGCACCTTCCTCTCGTGGCTCCATTTCACCGTCGTCTTAGGCGGCCTGGCAGTCGGTTTACTGAACTTTGGCGATAAGGTCTCTATTTCCATCAACTCTGAATGAGATCTCGGAGCCCAGGCTGAACACTCTTCTTCTGAACCAAAAGGTCGGCAAAATCAGCGCAGCCATGTTCTCCGTTGTTGGTACGTTTGCGGTCGTGTGATGCAGTTGGCGGTCCTGGCTGACTCTTGTGTTCAACTTTACTCTATAGCCATGGCTATCATGGTGTACGCTTTGTACACGTATCACTGGCGGGCAGCTTCGATAAGGCGAGGAGGTCGTGGTCCCTATGATGATAGGATCGGTCCTGTGAGTTCACCAGCTTCTCACGTCACGAAAGTATCTGATTGCGGTTCTCCAACTATGTGATAAATAGACCGTGTTATGTTTAGCTCTTCTTGGTATGTCTCCACCGCCTTTTGGGCCGCTTAGCCGACGCTCTAATTCAATTGCAGTTGCGGTCGTGGTAAACTTCATCCTCCGATTCACACAACCAGAAACCTAGCCACGGGCCCATGGTCAAGGACGCTCTTTGGATTTGGTGCAGCTTTCTAGGAGATGTTGAGCGCGGAGTAGCACAGGACATATTGGTGGTTATGCCAGACATGGTACACAATATATATTCAAACAACATAGGACTTCGTTCAATCAACTCCGATTCTTCCGTTTTATCCCAATCCTGGCTGAGGCGGTAGCGTTTGTGTCAACTGAAGAAATGGACATGGAACGACGGCTCTGAGAGTACGATGAGTGGCTTCGCCTTCGCAGAAGACAACAAAGATAACGCACCGGACGACGACTTCTTCCGCTCTTCGTACTGACAACGCTTTGTGCCCGCCCGTCGTGATTGTGCTCTTCCGCTTCGCCATCAGCTTCGTCGTCACCTTCATCAATGTCCATAGGCGCTGGGATCTTCCCGAGGAGCTTGCCTTTCCCTCTCGGTGCGGGTTCGCTCCGTTCTTCGCTTGTCCTCATCCCTAACTGCTTTTTCGCTACCTGGATATCATATTCTAGCTTATCCAAAACCTTCTTTGACTCGACCAAGGTGGTAACCGCTTCCAGCAGGTTCTCGAACCGTGTGCAGTTCTCCTTAGTGGGCATAACAAGACGAGAGTTGTTGACCCCAAGTTCAGCAAATGCCTGGTTGATTTTGGGAGCGAGAGCCGCTTTTGGGTAGGGTAATTTGAAGGAACGCATGTGGGCGGGAAGGTGTGCCGCCTTCGTGGCCTGGACATTGGGTGGTAGCTCGGTACGAATGATACAGTGTTGAGCGTCTGTCGGCTCATTGTTAGTTAGATAGTCACCAATAGTTAGACATCAACGCACCGTATGCAATAGATCTGGGGTCGCGAGGTTTCCTGACTATAGGAGGACCAAGTGAGATCACGTTAGGAATGGTTGGACTGTCGACTTCTGCAGAGCCTGTCGCAACGCCGGTCTTCTTCTTTTTCTTGGGTATGTCCAAAGGATGTAGGCTGTTGAAGGGATTCTCATCCTCAATGACGTCCGGAAGTCCTGATTCAGTGCCAGCCAGCATACGCATCAGATCCTCTCTCTCTTTCTTGAATTTGCGTTCATTCTGCTCGAGCCGCTTGAGTTCGATGTACAAGGCCTCCTCTTCAGCCAACTGGTCAGGAGTCCGGTCCTCAAGACTGGCCACGTATTTCTTGCGAGTAATTTCGCGTTCTGGAAGGGTAGATCAGCAACGGTGCAGGAGGGTGATGTGGGGGAGGGGTAAAAGCGACCTTTATCGAAATGATAGCTCGCCAAAAGCTGATTCTTCCCGACTTCGTCGCCCTCCCATGGTCTGTTCCGGATCAACTTCCGACAAACGCTATAATACCGGTCTTTCAGGTCCTACGGGCATAGCATAATTTGTATTGGTACTCGCTTTCAAAGGGGAAACCCAGGAAGCTTACTCACCTCCATACTCCGAGAGACACCGTTTGGAAATTCGTAGCGGTCATATATGACGTGCCATCTCAAGTCGTACTCTCGAACCACCTGGAAAAGGTAGTCCGTCTCATCTTTGGACCATGAACCATCTTTGACGACATCTTTCGAGAGAGAGCAAGCTAGGTCTCAACAGATAGGACGGTGTGATAATGAATGTGGGCGAACCTTGGAGAAAGTTGGCATACTCATCATCCGTGTACTTGTATTGGGATGACTGGACATTATACTTTGCAAAAGGGTATTCTGCGAGACCGTTAAGCGACGAATAGACCATAGCGAGCGAGACGCACCCTCATTTGGGTCTGAAGAGCTCTTCACCCAATGTCCTAGCTGCAGACCGTCACTTCGAGCTGGATTCTTGAAGTTCCTCCACTCCCTGCCTCCACACGTCATTACTTGATGTGCATTGTCGTCGTTCCCGGACTTGAACTTACCATTTAACCACAGATCTACTCCCGAGGTTGGGTTTCTGTTTAAGCTTTGGCTTAGCCAGCTGGGCAGCGAGCGAAGGAGCCGAGGGGCCTATTAACGAATAGAGCTCGCGAGAGATGCCATCCGGTTTGCGTGTCGAATGCGACTGAGACTTCTTTGTTGGAGCTGGAGTAGATGGTCCAGCATGCGAGGCTGAGGGTACGGGCAGAACGCTCCGGATATCTGCAGCAGAGGCGGCCATATCTGAATTCTCGGCAGTTCTGAGTTCAGAGGATCAATGTGGCTCAAGAAAGCAAATAGCGTGACGTGACCAGTGTGACAAACGCGTCTTTGTTACCTACCACGATGATCCCACCCACGAACGCGACCCAGGCCAAAGAAAGGCTGTATTCTCAATTAGCCACCAGCATTGCGAGAATGTCCCGAGCCATCTCGCAGACAACAGATTTATGCGAACAACTGCATGTAGACCTCAACGCAATGAGAACGTTCGCTGGTTTGGAGGCTGCCAAGTAAGCTGCCCAGCCTTTGGTTATCTCCGACCCGTCATCTCTAAAATAATACTTCCAAGATTCATGGCTGTCGCGTCTATCCTCAATCCAGGTGATGAGCAACCCGAGGAAGACCAACACGCTGCATCTGGAGGCGCTAAACAGTGATTTTCGCCTGCCGATTCTCGATTGTATCAGACGTTGGTCTCTCGCCAAAGGTATACTCAGCACGGTACGCTTACTATGGTCCCCCAGCTCAATAGATCGGCTCGAAGGAAGTCAGTAACCTCGCTGCACCTGTATTGCGGCCTTAGGTGGGGTAATCGATTACCCCAATTCCGCATCACCTCAACCTGGTCAAACGGACTCTCACCAGCCGTATTGTAATTCTATGTATGTTTGCGTGTCAGCCGAACTACTTCAAATGGTACCCCCTCTACTTCCACGAGATTTCCATATGATGCGATGAATATCCGGATGTCAAGGTCTATTCAGTTTCGCCTGCACTCGACCTTGTGTGAAGTAAACCTGCTTTCTAACCGACGGAGATGAGGAACCCCTGCTGTTGATGATTCCCCTCATCCACTACTTTCCTCACGGCACCTCTTCGGTATGCTGTTCCCCGACGCATCGCAACTCCCATGCGAATGTCTACTGACATTGTGCATATGTCAGATGCGTTCTCAGTCATATGATGTTTTTACCTCCAGATCTCAATCTCATTGATGAATGCTCCGACCGCTTTCACCTAGACACTAGCCCTAGGAATTGCCCCCGTCGCCAGTTTACGAACACACATACACCCGAAAGGTCACGCTGGTCAACCTAGACAACGCAAAATTCTACCGTGCATACTATTCAGCGAGTCGATCGCCGGGCTCTCTTCGGTTTCTCCTTTGCAACTCAGTGCTACTTTGAAGGCGTCCCGGCCTACGCGTCGACTTCACCATGAGCAGGCATTTTTCCGAGACAATGATATTTAAACTGCTGGAGGATATGCTCAGAACAGCAGCAGTCGTCTTTCAACGCCTTCACTCCTCCTTCAAATCACCTACAAAATGTTCCGCGCTTCTGCTTTGATTGCTTTCACCTTGGCTGCCTTGACCTACGGGCAACAGGTTGGCACCAACACCGCCGAAACTCACCCCCCGCTCCAAGTTGCCCAGTGCTCTGCTGGGGGCTCATGTACTACTCAGAGCAGGTCGGTTGTGCTCGATGCCAACTGGCGCTGGCTCCACACCACCACTGGCTACACCGTAAGATGTTTTCCATGATATGTGTTGATTTTTTCCTCGTACTTACCTTAGCCTATCTTTAGAACTGTTACACTGGCAACACCTGGGACACCAGCATCTGCTCCAGCCCTACCACTTGCGCGAGCAGCTGTGCCCTCGATGGTGCTGATTACTCTGGCACCTACGGTATTACCACCTCCGGAAACGCGCTTACCCTCAAATTCGTCACCAAGGGATCCAACACCAACATTGGATCGCGTGTCTACCTCATGGCTGATGAGACTCACTACCAAATCTTCAACTTGAAGAACCAGGAGTTCACCTTCGATGTCGATATGTCTCAACTCCCCTGTGGTCTTAACGGTGCCCTCTACTTCTCCGAAATGGATGCCGATGGTGGTATGGCCAAGAACACTGGAAACAAGGTTGGAGCTGTTTGTTGACGGCTGACATCAGACATGGTCTCTGACATCCTTTCTACCAGGCTGGTGCTAAGTACGGAACTGGCTACTGCGACTCCCAGTGCCCTCATGATCTTAAGTTCATCAATGGCGAGGTAAGTTTTCCTGTACTGACTCTTTCCGCACATCACATATTAACCTTTCCTGTAGGCCAACATCCTTGACTGGACAGGTTCCGACAACGATGTCAACTCTGGTACTGGTCGCTACGGAGCTTGCTGCAGTGAGATGGATATCTGGGAGGCTAACTCCATGGCTGCTGCCTACACTCCCCATCCCTGCACAACCACCGGTCTCTCTCGCTGCTCTGGCACCGCTTGCGGTGATGGTGACAACCGCTACGGTGGTGTTTGCGACAAGGATGGTTGCGATTTCAACTCCTTCCGTATGGGAGACAAGAACTTCCTTGGAAAGGGAAAGACCATCGATACGACCAAGAAGATCACCGTTGTCACTCAGTGAGCCGCACTCGTTCAATCCGCTCTGAGAATCATTGCTAAATGGGTTTGTCTCTAGATTCATCACCGACACTAACACCGCCAGTGGCAAGCTGGTCGAAATCCGCCGTCTCTACGTCCAGAACGGTGTCGTCTACCAAAACTCCAACACCAACATCTCTGGTATCCCATCCGGAAACTCCATCACCGACAGCTGGTGTGCCGCTCAGAAGACCACCTTCGGCGATACCAACTCCTTCGCCAGCAAGGGTGGTCTCGCCAAGATGGGAGATGCCTTCCAAAATGGCATGGTCTTGGTTCTGAGTGTTTGGGATGATCATGCTGCGAACATGCTCTGGCTCGACAGCAACTACCCCACGAACAAGGCTGCGACGACACCTGGTGTTGCTCGTGGAGAGTGTGCTACCACTTCTGGTGTTCCTGCTGATGTCGAGTCGCAATCGCCCAACGCTCAAGTCGTCTTCTCGAACATCAAGTACGGACCCATCGGTTCCACCTACTCTGGTTCTACTGGTACGCCAGGAACCCCAGGCACTTCTCAACCAGCCCCATCAAGCTCAAGCACTGCTGGCCCAGCACCAACCAGTGGTACCGTTGCCAAGTACGGACAATGTGGCGGTATGTTTTGACTGGGATGCAATTGGGTCGCATATTAACTTAGCTGCCCAATAGGTATTGGCTACAGTGGCCCTACAGTCTGTGCATCTGGCAGCACTTGCACCAAGCTTAACGATTGTGAGTCATAAGATCGCTTCAACGGCTGCAAGACCCGTCTAACTTGCCTTGAAAACAGACTACTCTCAATGCCTCTAATTATAACTATTGGGCTAGATTATTTACCTTCTCGACCATGATTCGCGATGCTCTAGTTGACTGTTACAACAATAGTCAGTTTAATTGTCCAGAAGGTTATATACACGTATTTTCCAGCTTCAATGCGAGACTAGATGTCTACGAGTATCTCAACGGATAACGAAACATAACTAGGTAAGAGGGAAGGGACAATCATAAGCGCGAACCAGTAAACATTCTTCAAACCGTTCCTCTATCGGTCGTTACCCATCATCCTCAATCTGTCAGGGTGAATAGTAGGTCCGGAAGATGGTCCGTCTGGTGGTCCACCTGGTGGTCCANTTAGGGGGACCACCGAATCCACCGGGGGGTCCATTCATATTCGGANGGGGGGAATGGGGGCATTCCCATACCACCTGGAGGGCCAGTTCCGTTAGGTGGGAAAGGGGGGGCACCTGTAGGGTTGAGGTAACTATGAGTCAGACTGATGATTTCATGCAAGGATGACTTGAACGCACCGAAACCTGGAGGAGGTCCCATTCCAGGAGGTCCGTTCGGAGGGAAGGGGGGAGGCCCCATCATGCCAGGTGGAGGAGGAAAGCCTGGACCGGGAGGAAAAGGTGGACCTAACGTGGGTTAAGCGTGATGAGCAAGGGGTTCATGAAGATGGTTGGTGATGACTTACGACCGAATGGTGGTGGGCCTGCGAACGGTGGAGGTCCCAAGTGGTGAGGACCAAAGCCAAAACCTCCTGGAGGCGGACCACCGCTAGTTTCGTAGGCAGTCGTGATCTGGTCGATGATTGACTGAGCCTTGTCGTGGCCGAGCGCTGTAGGCACAGAATAAGTTTGAGATGAGCAAGCTGGTTAAATGAGCCAGACATACAAGCGTAATAATCTCTGACGTTCGCCAGGTGGTTTCGACCGCTGTTGTGGGCCTTTCGCACTGTCCTGAGTGTCAAACCAACTCTTTTCGCATGCGGAACACAGCAGACTCACCTGAAGCCGAGTCGTGCGTCAAAAAGACATCGCAATAGTCGCAATAGTGTTTCTGTGGGTATTTGGTTAGCGACTGTGATGGGCAATGTTGGCTGGGAGACGGCGACGTACTGGCATTGGTAAGAGCAATGAAGAAAGCTGCGGAGTTTCAATTCACTCTCGTTCATGGACGCTACATCCTCAGGCATTCAGGAGCCTTTCGACCTCATCCGCCTCTCCCTCAGTGAACGCGTATTCGTCAAACTCAGAGGCGACAGGCAGCTCACGGGAATTCTCCATGTGAGACCTCTCGTACCGGCGCGTGCTCAACCGACTAACAACCACTACTGCTACTAGGCGTACGATGGACATATGAACCTCATCCTCAGCGATGTCGAAGAAACCATCATGATCGTTGACGTCGAGGATGAAAATGCATCAGAGAGCGCGAAGACTGTCAATGTAAAATTTTCATCCTAGTTGTTTTGATGGAAAATTTCACTATTATCCTAGGTTGCGAAACGCAAGATGGACATGCTCTTTGTTCGCGGCGATGGAGTCATCCTAGTGCGTTCCATCTACGTCTCATCGTGGCAGACTCTTACTCGCGTCCTTCCATTCCTATTAGGTATCGCCTCCGTCGCGCACATAGGATGAAGGATGACTTTGCGTGGAGAAAAAACATGATTGTACTGATATAATGAAGCGCCCGTTGGTATACCCCGCCTGTGTCTAATGACTTGTGAGCTGTGGGGAATTCTTCTGCGTTGCTACAGCGTCGGCCTTCTTGACCAAAGGTGGAATGATAAATGCAGGGTTCGTTCCATCGACCTGAAGAGTATCGTCTGGCTCGGGAGCCGACGCGCCTGGAGGCCATGTAGAGTCGCGCATCCAGGCTGCGTGTATGATTTTAATCTGTAGATCTTTCAGCGTGTGTTATGGAGATCCAGGAGTTGTACCGCCCACCACTATGTTCATTGGTATACTTGCTTTAGGCACTCCTCCTGACGACAAGCCGCCCCAAATTGACTCTAACGACGATTTCCAGAGCTTGTCATCTGAAACAGCACCAGGAGCGCTAACTATCGATTGCAGTCTTTCAAGTGCTTGAGGCAGCGGTCTTGGAGGTGACTCTTTGTTTTGTGGAGGCAGTAGCCAGATCGCGCGTCTGACTGCATAGTACTGTGGGCCTGGCNGGGGGGAGGATATAAGACTCGAGTCGATCCTCGAAAGTGGGCTCTGACATTTTTGGCATCAACCAGCAGTTCGGCACGTGGTTGCAACAACACTTTCGGAATCAGTTGCGAGTGTGACACCAAGCTCGCACTCCCTTCTTGCTCCCAACCACGACAACAACGTCAACGACCCCATCGACAACGACCACGACGGCGACGACAATGTACAAACACAAGAATCTCGCACCCTCAAACACTTCTCTATCCGATGACAACGACCAGGACGGCGACCACGAGTGTGATAGCGCCCTACTCAGTATGGCCGCTCATCGTGGGCACTGGTCATCACAGGGCGTCGTATCATACCTGCCCCCAGAAATCCTCATACACATCCTCAGGCATCTCTCCTCGCCAAGGGATCTCTATCACTGCCTCCGCGTGTCCAGGGCATGGTGCGAATGCGCGGTCGAGTTACTCTGGCACAAGCCCTCTATAAACAAAGTCGCTTCCCTGCAGTCGATGATAGCCGTGCTAGCAAAACCAGAGTCCCAGCAGAAATTCACATATGCAACTCTCATTCGTAGACTCAACTTCCTCGCTCTCGCTCCCGGACTCACCAACGATTCGTTCAACGTCTTGGCAAGCTGCGTTCGGTTAGAACGCCTCACCCTTGTCAATTGTTCCCATCTCGGTTCAAGCAGTCTCGCCCGCGTCCTTCCGTCCTGCCCGAACCTCGTTGCAGTCGATTTGACGGGCGTCGTCAGCACGTCCGATGATGCAATCGTCGGCCTCGCGCATTCAGCACGCCGACTCCAAGGCATTAATCTCGCGAGCTGCAAGGACGTCACCGATACCGCTATCAAGGCACTCGCCTCCTACTGCCCCCTACTCCGTCGGGTGAAGCTCAGTGGCGTGGAGCTCATAACCGATGAATCCGTTTCGGCATTAGCCAAATCTTGCCCTCTACTCTTGGAAATCGACCTGAATAAATGCAAACTCGTCACCGACGCTTCTATCCGCGATATATGGCTATACTCAGCCCATATGCGCGAAATGCGCCTTTCGTTCTGTGCCGAGCTCACAGATGCCGCGTTCCCAGCTACTTTGAGGCCAGATGCAAGCGATGTAGCCCCCCATCCCAACCCATTCCCAAAATCATCCCTTGACGCAGGAGATTGTTTCCCTCCTCTCATCATCACTCGCACCTTCGATCATCTTCGCATGCTCGATCTCTCGGGTTGTTCCAAGATAACCGACGACGCCATCGAAGGCATCATATCCCATGCCTCCAAAATTCGCAATCTTGTACTTTCCAAATGTTTGCTACTGACCGATAAGTCTGTTGACCTTATCTGCCGCCTTGGGAGGCATTTACATTATCTACACTTGGGCCACGCCGTGAACATTACGGATCGCTCTGTACGAACCCTGGCTAGAAGTTGCACGAGGTTGAGATATGTTGACTTTGCCAGTGAGTGGGCCCGACTAGTATGTGATGCGATGCTCACGAGTCGTAGACTGTATACACCTCACGGACTTGTCTGTCTTCGAGTTGTCCCTTCTCCCAAAACTTCGACGCGTTGGTCTCGTCCGAGTCAGCAACCTTACAGACGAAGCCGTATATGCCTTAGCAGAGCGTCATGCCACCCTCGAGCGCATTCATCTATCTTACTGCGACCGTATCTCCGTTCCAGCCGTTTACTTCCTCCTTCAAAAGCTTCACAAATTGACTCACCTCAGTTTGACGGGTGTGCCTGCCTTTAGGCAACCGGGGCTCCAACGGTTCTGTCGTCCACCACCAAAGGTTAGTTCTACAATTATGCTCAAGCGCGTTGACCCACCCCATGTTAGGATTTCAACACGAGTCAACAACTTGCCTTCTGTGTCTACTCTGGCAAGGGTGTCTCTCAGCTTCGCGCGTTTCTCACCGAATACTTTGATCGCATGAGCGAGACCAACGGAACGGACGACACCGAGTATGAAGATGATTACGATGGTGACGGCGAAGTGGATATTGACACCGAACACTACCCAGAAGAAGACCTTCCTGAAGCGCAAGACGACGAAATGGAAGAGGAATTCGATGGGACAGCTGATGAAGATCCTAGTAGCGTCTCGCGCACTGTCGTTGCACAACGAAGGACCACCGAATACGGACTCGATGCTATCCCTCGACACGAATATCGAGCTGCGCCTGCCCACAATACTCCATTTCGAAGAGCGCGGGGTAGTGGCGAAGCCATATCGAATCTTAGGAGTATAGCGGACTCCCTACCTGTCATAGAACCCCCTCAATCGCCATCCCCTAGCGATGATGCTTCGAACAGGAACGCCCCTACCAACACTAACAATGGGGCCACTTTCTTCAGAACATACCAAATCGATCAAGCGCTTGGCCAGAGTCATTTGAACTCTAGCGCTACGCTTGTAGGGATCCCAGTCGAAGGAATTGTTGCAGTGTCGAGGATGAATGGAGCGCTGACGCCTGAACTCAACTACGCGGAGATTGGGCATGGGAGGGGGGCTCAATCGCAGGGTCTGATACGTTCTTTTGTTCCTAATTCAAGGAATGTCAGTGGAAGTGGTGGCGGAGGTCGTGTCTCGGACGCGCCTCAACCAAGAGTCATGACAGAGTGGAACAGACTAGACATTGGAGAGGGATCCTCGCCACAACTACGCAGGAGTTCTTATGGTGGCCTTGACACGGACCCACCTCCACAGGCTTACCAACCGCCGCTACAGCCGGACGCACACCAACAGCTACAATCCCAACACCAAGGCTCCAGCCGGTATGTGCGCACAGCCGTGCCCCGCAATATTTGGCCATACCGTGAAGGCGGCTCCCCAGTTTCGCCATCTACGACACAGCAGCTGCAGGCGTCTTTACAAAACGCATTGGGAGCTGTGGCTTCGCCAGCGGGCCATTCCCCGTTTGTAGATGAGCAACATCGTACTCAACGAAGCCAACAACATACTCAACGTATACCCTCAAATGGTAGCAATCATGCTAACCCTCCCCTTCAACCGTTTGATACATCCTCGATCTCAACGCCAGTCGCCCTCCAACCAGAGCAAGCCTCTCCAACTGATGTCGACTCACGAGGCAGGAGTGTCAAACGCAGTATACGAAACACCTTCAACGCTGCGGAACATTATGCCAGCTCTTTCTTGTTCGGCCGCAGCAACCAAGACGGAAGAGAGGGTAGTTCCAGCCGTACTCCTAGTGGAAGCGGGACTCTCACTAGATGAACGAAGAACATAGAAAACTGAATACTATATACCATATGTCGGATTCACCTTCCCTGGACTCATTGTTGTAAAATCAGTCATCATCCATTTCATAATCGCCAGTGTCTGTACCATCCGGTTTCGTGCTATCTCGCTTTGTACTCTAAGTACTGTAATAGAACTAGTTCAAGTTTCTTTTTTCGCGATAAGATAAATTGGTGAAGTTGCCTTTATTAGCGATCGATTTCATTCGAGTCAGGCTGGAGACATGATAAAATCCATCGCAACGTCCACCCACTGTCTCGATCATCATCTTTATTTCTTCTTTGTCTCGTAAGGCAAGCGATATATGTCTAGCAAACCAGCCAAACCAGAAGCAGCGACCGATCCGTTAATTCCTCTTTTCAAGTCGATTGGCCTTAATCAAGCGAAGGCAGTTGAGGCGGCGAAGTCACCCAAGGCAGCTGCCACTCTCAAGGATCTCATTGAGAAGCATGAACTAGCTCAGAATGCAGACGAGAAGAAGGCTACTTTGTTTGCTGCTCTAGCCAGTGCTCTTTCCAAGGTTTCATCAGTGGGAGAGCAGGAGACGGCGTATATCGTAAGTGGTATCGTCGACGCGAAGTTGAAGTCGGTCGATCAGGTCAACGGTGAGTAGTCCCTTTCCTCCGGTCGTCAGGATAGTTAATGATTGAACTACGGATTCTTCAAGCCGCTGTCAGGTACGTTGAAACGCATCGTGTGCCCATTGATGACAGTGAATTCGAGAAGGAGTGTGGTGTTGGTACGTTGATTGACTTTCATTATTGTGCCGTGTAGCTTAACCTTGCTCTCTTGTAGGGTTCAGCATCACTCCGGAAGAACTACTGAAGGAAGTGTCGGAATACGTTGCGTCCAATTCAGTACCTGGATGGGCCAGCCTTGGCAATGTCATCTCTTCCATCCGTGGCTCCCCTCATCTTCGCTGGGCGAACCCGTTGGATATCAAGAATACGGTCGAGCAGGTCTTTGTGCAGAATTTTGGCCCAAAAGCAGCTGCGAAGCCAAAAGCTAAGGTAATACTCTTACTCCACTCAAAGCAGCAAGATCATACCGGGCTCACCTTGGATTGCTAAAGGAACCCAAACCGAGTACTTCATCCAAAGCAAGCGACGCGCCCGCTCCCAGCCAGCCGCCACGCAAATCAGTGTTTGAAGAAGGTTTCTTGGGCCAACTACACAAGCCAGGCGAAAATCCACAGATTCACCCCCATCTCCGCGAAGAACACCTTGCAGCGACTGGTGGTCAGGTTTGGACACGATTCCCGCCTGAGCCCAATGGATACCTCCATATCGGCCATTCCAAAGCTATATTCATCAACTTCGGCTACGCCGCCCACCATGGTGGCAAATGCTACTTGCGATACGATGACACTAATCCGGAGAAGGAGGAAGCGCGCTATTTCGAGAGTATTTTGGAGACTGTGCGGTGGCTTGGCTACGAACCATGGAAGATCACATATTCGAGCGACTACTTTGATCAGCTTTACGATCTTGCTGTAGAACTCATTAAGCGAGATAAGGCCTATGTCTGCCACTGTACTCGTAAGTTTATTCGGTCGGGTATCCTCATTGGTCCAGAACTTATCTACATAATACAGAGGAACAGATCAAGGCCGATCGTGGCGAGAAGCGAGGGCAGCCCAGACCATGTATCCATCGTACCCGTCCCGTCAGTGAATCACTCACTGAGTTCGAAAACATGAAGAATGGAAAATACCGACCCAAAGAAGCCAATCTGCGCATGAAACAGGACTTGGAGGACGGAAACCCCCAGATGTGGGATTTAACCGCTTACCGGGTCCTTGAAACTCCACATCATCGAACTGGAAGCAAATGGAAGATCTACCCAACCTATGACTACACACATTGCTTGGTCGATAGCTTCGAGAACATCTCGTACGTCCTGTCCATATTTTTCTAGCCCCGTTCTAACCTCTAAATAGGCATTCGCTTTGTACTGTGGAGTTCGTTGCATCGCGCCAGTCATATGAATGGCTGTGTGATGCTCTCGAGGTGTACAAACCCAGGCAGTCTGAATATGGTCGCCTCAGCCTTGAAGGTGCTATCATGTCTAAGAGAAAGATCCTGGCGCTTGTTGAAGAGGGCTACGTTAATGGCTGGGATGACCCAAGGCTCTATACGCTGATTGCTCTCCGCCGTCGAGGCGTTCCTCCTGGCGCGATCATCTCCTTTGTGAGCACCCTTGGTGTGTCAACCTCTGTGACCAGCATAGAGGTTGTCAGATTCGAGCAGACGGTCAGACAGTACCTCGAGAATTCCGCACCTCGGCTTCTCATGGTTGTACGTCCCCTCAAAGTGACCATCGAGAACCTACCTGAGGATTACCTTCTGATGATCGAGAAACCGTTGCATCCCAAGGTGCCCGAGCTTGGATCGACAACTATCCCATTCACTCGAACGATCTACATTGATGCAGATGACTTCCGACTGGAGGACTCAAAAGATTACTTCCGGCTCGCCCCCGGCAAGACTGTAGGACTCTTCCAAGCACCTTTCCCTATCACCTGCACATCGTACAATGTGGACCCTGCGACGGGAGCTGTCACAGAACTGATCTGCAAAGCCGAAAATGAAGGTCCACCAAAGAAGCCCAAGGCCTTCATCCAATGGGTAGCAGAACACAAGCCATCCGGGAGTCCCGTCACTATCGACGAAATCCGCATTTTCCACCGCTTGTTCAAGAGCGACAACCCACCGGCTGACTTCAGAGCTGATATAAATCCGGATAGTTTGGAGGTCGTGAAGGGCGCCATGGTTGAGGTTGGCTTCTGGTCTTTAGCCAAACGTCTCATGAACGACGCTCGTAAAGATAGTCAGGCTCGCACTGAGAAAGCTTTGAAGGAAGGCGGTCCCTCAGCAGCGGAAGACCATGATACACCACACGTCACCAGCGAGCAATTGGTTGGGAAGGAATGTGTACGCTTCCAAGGCCTTCGGGTTGCCTACTTCGCTTTGGACAAAGACACTCGTGCCGCCGCATTGGAGGAGGCCGCTGACGTTGTACCGGAACGCAAGCAAGGCGACTATATAGTTTTGAACCGCGTCGTCTCCCTGAAAGAGGATTCAGGCAAAGCGGTGTAAGAATGGTCAGGCAGGGTGCAATATTTTGACATACGTATTCGCTGTGGGTCTAGATGTATTTACTAATACCTATTGGTTATAAATTACAAGAAACAACCAGGACTGGTAGGATAGAAGGACATTCATGCAGCCACAAGGGCATGTAGATTATAGATCTCCTTGCGGACGATGTAATACACATCTGATACATTACCCTCCAACTCCACCTTGCCTCGACCAGTCTTGCGCACTGCAACTGACTCGCCCAACACATCGGTACTTGCACCACGCTTGGCAGCGGCACCACAAATCAGCACACCCTCACCAATGAGTTCCGCTTGCACGCCAACTGTTGCCAATTTCGCTTTGAGAGCAGTAAGTTTGAGTTCTCCAATCATGGTAGAGTGAGGTATGGTAACGGGGGCTCGAGATCCAAGCATTCGACCTCTCAGAGATTGTATAGATGAACGCGTTGAAGTATTTGTTGCGCCCTCAGGTTCGAGAGTTGGCAACGTAGAAGTAGCATGAGCCATAACTCGACCTGTGACATAACCGATTTCATTGTCTTCGAACTGAGTGGATGGATGAGAAGAATGAAAAATGACAGGGATACGCAAGCCTTACCCGGGACATTTTGATGGAAGCAAGCAATTCATCACTGATGGATATTGAGAATGTATTCGTCTGTTGTCCGATTTGGATGCTTTCCCCAGTCGAGGGTGCAAATATATCTTTCGTCATTGCACGGATATCTGCACAACTTTCTAAGAGAGCGTCAGTGGCAGAGGGAGATGCGTGGACTATTATCTACCGGTGAAAGGTGATGGTTAAGCTAAGTGATTCTGGTGAAATGACAAACGTCTTACCATTTTCCGTGGGTTGATCTTGGGGACAACGTGCTTCACGGCGCGTCCATCATTTAACCCCTCCATGTCAATGAATAGGAGGCGGCAGGCGGGCTGGATCTCAATGTCTGTCGAGACGAATTTGGACGGTGGTTCTTCAATAGCCTACATTCTATGTTGTAAGCGGAATGCAATGGAGGAGGAGATATGACATACTTTCGCCTCCTCATCGACCTCTCGCCGCTTTGCTTTTGCCTCCTCGCTCTCGGCTTCTTCTTCCAAGATTTTCCCTTTCCGTAGCCACATCGCTACATCAATGGTCTCGCCATACTCATCAACACGACGCTTCTTCTCCACGAAAGGAAACATCCTAAACCTCTGCGACTGACCCCCAACAGACTTGAAGAACGACGTTGACTTCGATACGTTTCCTTTGAGATAGATATCGTATGACAGAAGTTGTTTTGTTAGGCCCTCATCTCCGTCCATGTTCCAGTCATTCTCTGCTTTCTCGGTTTTTTGTCGTCGTCTACCGTTGGCACGGGCAGTGGAATCGTCGCCGATGTCCATGGCATCTCCCTCAAGGGCTTGACGAACTTCGTCTTCATCCTCCGCGTCCGAGTCATCAGATTCAGAATCACTCTCATCTTCATCTGCCTCTAGCATGCGTCGGTTACGTGCCATGACAGCTTGCTGAGCGGCGGCTTTTTCTTTGGCTTCCCTTTGCTCCTGTAAGTATGCATCGAGTTCAGCGCCTTGGAGAGGCACTTTTGTGTTAATCTGGCGCGTTGCGATTGAGTATCCATTTGGACTTTCACAGGGTTCAGATGCCCACCTTCATTTTAATGACACCGTCCATCATGATGTTGCTACCTATTCTGCCCTTGTCCCAACGATCGTCTCCGCGCTGAGAGTTGTTCCATTTGTCGAAAAGCATTCGACCGAGAGTGCCCTCCTCACCGCGTTGAGTCAGCAGAACAACATTATCAGGTATTGTCGCGAACTGTGAAAACAGGTGACGGGCAGATCCGTGCGACAGAGATGCCGGTACAGCGAGAATTAGCTTCGGGTCTTTCGAAGAATATCGTTCTAGGAGAGAAAGGGGATTGGGGAAGAATTCAAGGTGTCTAGGGTAATGTCAGTGTAGTAACAGGCTATCGTCGAGAAACTTACTTGAACCGAAGAGCTAGAGCACCCAGCGCTTCATCCGTTCCATCATCCGCCTTTTTGCGCTTATTTTGCCGTTGGCCAGGATTCTCTTCACCCACGTCTTCCTTGCTAAGCGTCCCACCTAGCCACTCCATCATACTCCGTACAAATGTAAGCATCTCGCTGCCTGTACGAGTCAAGAAACATATTGGATAGCGAAGACGCGAAAAACTCCAGTGCTGATCGAGAAGAACCAGGAGTTCAAGGATTCGCGTACTAGAGTCGCAAGGGAGGAGGAGGGAAGAGCGGGAGGAGAGTGTAGCAGTGATGGTATCTGTGAACTCGATCAATGTGAGACAAACGAACGGCAGGCGGATGCTATACCTATGAGAGCCAAATCTCTGTCTTTTTTACGACTGGTAATGACATTCGCCCTCTCAGCGTCCGTAATCAGGAGGTCGGGTCGCGCCAGAGGTTCAAAGATACCTCCGGCAGATCCTCTCATTAGCACTGTCCCGTCTAGGTGACGTTCCTTCATGTGGTTCATGTTAACAGCATACATGATCGTGCCAGATGATGGTGATCGAATCTTCCATATTGTACCACCCAAAGTGTGTCCAGCATTGAACGGTGTAATGGTGAGGCCTTGACATTTGCCTAAGAAAAGGAAACGATGGGGACATCGTGGTCACTTGACTGCGTACGGAACGAGGCGATTCTATAGCGGACCTTGCAAGTGCGTGGGTTGAGAATATCGGAGAGTATTGACAGAGTCGAAAGCAGTTTGTACCTCATGAAGGGTGGCCACATATTTTCCCTTGACATTGTCTTTAGGGCGAGGTATAGCATTTACGTCTTCTTGGGGATCGTCAAGGTTGTCTTCGGTTGATTCCTGTATTGCATCGCCGACATCTTCTTCATCCCGAATGCCTTCCACGTCCTCCGAAGCTGCGATTTTGGCCATGGCCTGTACAGGCAGAGTCGTATAGGCTGGTGCAGTGAGGTTCCATCGCGAATACGCGTAAGGATAGAGCCCTGAATGCGCTAGGTCGCCRTGAGATATCAGCACAAGGTCTATAGTTGGACAGATTCTGATGTTTCAAGTCAATAAAGTCGAAACAGCCGTCAAATGAAGGCTCACTCGCGCAGGGAGTTGCAGTAAGACTCCCAAGGGTATTCGCCTGGGCTCAGTGTCGATTCATTGGGTTCTGGACACCAATCCGGGGAGCCACAGTCGAGCAGGATGCGGACGTCGTCGATTTGGAGGAGATAACAGAGTGGTGTGACGGACGACGCGCGAGCAGCACCGGAGAGAGGAGTGAACGTGATCATGGCATCGAGCTTTGTAGACTCTAGGGCAACACTTACNNNGGACTGACTCCAATCTAAGTGTGGGAAGATATTTCTGACTGTGAGAAACGTCTAAAAATAGAACGCGAGCGTGAAGAGTGACGTCAACCTGTGATCTGAGACATGGGCGATGTCCACCCTCCATCATGCCTCCAATTTCAAAACCACATTCCACACTCTAACCACAACTATCATTATCAAYTCTTCCGCTCGTTCTCCCTCGATTCTACGCGTCGACTGCTCAAATGCCAGTCACCACCGTCTCGGCCGCGGTGCACATCACGCCAGGTGAGCAGCCTCATCGCAGTGTTGCGCTCAAGCTGGTAAACGTGTTGCCATCAACGCAGTCGTGGTTCGTACTTTCTTACAACACGGGAAAACCAAGGCGAAGAAATTCCAGGCCGGATCACAGGAGGAGGAAGCAACGGACGACATCTTCTTTCACCAGTGCGTAACCTCGGCATCTCGTATGCGCTGCCTATTTCTCACTTGCCTCCATAGAGCATTCGAAATAGTTAAAGGTGAATGACGCAGGTGCTATGGTGCTCTTATCCGAGCTCATTTCACGCTAGCTTTTATCGAGCTTGGGACAAATAACACCGTCGAGTCCCTCCAGGCGTTGTATGTATATGTTCAACGCCGTTTATATGTCCAGTGCTCAACCTGTTTGCCCTCAAGCACCAACACGCATGTTCCTTCACCATACTGGGCAGCTACATCACCTGTTTCCATACCTTTCACGTCGTGTAACCGTGCTGCAGACACGCTGATCGACTGGTTTGGCCCAAMCGAATTGAAACACGTTGTGGGCGGTGAAAGATGGTGGCAAATCCGTGGTCTAGATGGGATCGACGCGGAATGGATCGCGCAGAAAGAACACCTTTCAACCGAACCGATTCCTCAATCAGACAAGAAACTATCCAATGTGGAAGCTGATATCCTGAGGATGGACAAATTGGAACGTGTATTGGTGAGTCTTCAAACTAATAGTTCTGTGAGTGCGGCCTGTGTACTGATAAATTGAAGCTTTATGTGCATGGAGGTGAATCACACTGCTCTACTATCCTCCTTATCTCAACGTCTCTTTTCTAGGTGGTTATTTCTGGGGATCTATCAGTCAGTCACTTCCCCATCCACATCGTTCAACACACTCATACAGGCAGCATAGATACCCATAGATACCAGATCATTCGCTATGGTACAGTTTAATCTCGTTTCCTTTTGGCGTAAGCCTATCCTGACGCGACACCAACCAGCCCGAAAGATAAAGGGCCGTGCATTTGCTGTCAACTATAGGTGCGTGCGGCCTACTTTTAGGTTTTCTTGGTCTCATCTTCGCGCAGAAAGGCACCACAGTACCCATGGCCCTGTCCTTTACAGGATGTCCTTGCCGCTTGTGAGCTCTGAATTGCTTTAACCACACTCATCTCATGCTTCCTTCCAGACTTCTACTTGATTGATCCCCCTCCAGCCGCTTTGCACACGCCCATCGATCCTTCCAAGATTGTTTTCGCTGGCGATTCAGCTGGTGCCGGGCTCTGCCTTTCTGCTCTCTGTGTGCTCCGCGATATGGGGATCCCGCTCCCAGCTGGTGCTGTGTTAATAAGCCCTTGGGTCGACCTGACTCACAGTTTCCCGAGCGTGATGAACAACACTCACACTGTCTGTCTTCTGTTCCTCTCTCGCAAACCACAAGCCTCACGCTTGTCCATAGGATATCATCCCACAATATGGTTTCCTAGCAAAGCCGTCCGCCTTATGGCCAGTAGATCCGATACCCCCTCAGGGCGGTCGTGTCATTCCGACGACATCAAGCCCACCTCCCCAGCCTGGTCATAGTGACACTTTGAAACCACCGTCTCAGGGCGCTTCCGCTGATGCGAGAGAGAAGACAGGTGTGGCTCACAATCAGGATGAAATGTTGGGTCATGGTGCTCCGGATACTGTGGCGGACTCCTCTCCCTCTCCGGACCCTGCGTGTGGATCGGAAACACTAGTGCCCGAGGACGATGAAGATGTCGATAAATGGGAACCTAAGCCTCCGAAAGTGCTCATGTCGGATCCTCATGCCATTCCTCTAGAATTGCGTTCCCAAATCCAGCTATATGCTACCACAGAGTACGTTCTCAGCACTTCCCGCCGTTTGCCGTCTCTCACCTTCGTCAAACCCACTCAGACAGCTCTCCCATCCACTAGTGTCGCCAATTATGCAAAGCTCTCTGTGTAATCTACCGCCATTGTACATCATCACAGGCGACAAGGAAGTGCTCAGGGATGAAATTGTCTATCTGGCCCACCGAGCCGCGTATCCAGACACGTACCCTGTCCGAAAAGGTGCACTGAAGGACGCTCGACGACAGAAGGAAAATCTTGAGAAGTACAAGACTCCTACCAAGGTTTGCGCAAACATGTGTCTGTTCACACTGCGTGCTCAGTCCTTTTCCCTCATAGGTCCATCTCCAGATTTTCGATGGTACAATTTCATCACAGCGACGCGTTTACATTCTGAACTGATCACTAACACAGGCATGTGTCACGTTCCTACCGTCTTCAGCTTTACCGAATCGGTGAGTATCCATTATAGACTACAATATGGCAGAACTGACAATTTGAAAGGCGAAATACGCGTACAGATCCGTCGCTGAGTTCATTAAGCATGTAACAGACAAACCTGAGGAACACATTTGCCGAAATCCTTTCCCCGAATTGCACCGTCCTCCCTCCGCGATGTCCTTCCTGGACGAATACGAGGAGCCTGNAAAAACGCGACCCTCTTTTGAAACGAGTGGAGGAGAAGGTCACGAAATCTGTTTCAGATCCCCAGACCCCTGAGGATATCGCTATGTACCGTGTCAATGAGGATATTGTTGCTCAAGAAGTCGAAACTCAACTGAATGAGAAGCGTCTTTCGACCATGTTCGTCGATCGTCACCAATCTATGTCGCCTGAGGATCCTGAGGTATTTCGTCCTGAAGCACCATCTTATCGCTACTAATGATGATGCTAGGTCTTGGATATCCCAAACATTCGGATGATTCGCGAGCGTGTCGACATCCATGGCCGAGTCCGATCCATGGAACCCAAGACCGAACTACCTGCACTTCAGGTTAACCCTGCCGAAGTAGGGCTAATCAAAGAGCAGCCTACCTTGCGTTGGCTGAAGGGTCAGGAGGAATGGGACCGTCGATTTAGTCGCGAGGCCAAGAAAGCCCTGAAGAAAAGACAGCAGTTGGAGAGTAAGGCTCGGACTATGATAGAGCATGCCAGAAGCGAAGGTCTGCTGTTTACTCACGAAAATGAAGGGCGACCTCCACATCTACGGCATTCTTCTACATCTTCGCACAGAACACTGGAGGGGAACATACAGAAAGAGCGACGGTGGGGCCCACTGGATTTGGCCGATGAACGTCCTCCTTCGTCTGCGATAGCAGGAAGGCGCGATACAGTGAGTGTTGGCTGGTTAAAACACTTGCTACCATCTCACTTTGGCATTAGCCCGAAGCAATAGCCCTTTTGAAGAAGACAATCTACCACACAGCTCCTGTGACGCATCGGACTATCCCTCGGCACAAGCCTATGGATGTTGTGAAGGCCGTATTTGACCCCCACGACCATCCGACTAAGGCTCCCAGGCAGTCGGTCTCGGAGCAGCAAGTTCGTACACACATCATACCTGTTCATGGTTTAAAGATTTGGGATGGACTGGTGGGGTACGTTCAATCATCGGGGTCTGTAATCTGAACATTTAGCTAAATCTATGTCTTGCAGTTACTTTGCACGGAAAAGCTCCAAGAAAGCGGCAGACAGTACACGACAAGCTACGGTGGCTATCAAACAGACAGGCGAGAACTTGGGGTTGGTTGGCGACACATGAAATTTGTCGCACTCACATATGTATATTCGCGATCGACCAACTCGTAATCGCGTAGTTTATCATCGGGCACGTTCATTTGGGACACTTTTGGATTACATATCTCTCGTATGCATAGCCAGTATTTACATAAATTAATGAGACACGCTCTGGCAACGTTCTGGCCGCATGTTGGGGCAAATGTGCACGGGCCAGGAAACTGACATGCGTGGGAACTTGCCTCAAGGCCTTCACTTTTTGTGGACGCGAGGGCGACTTTCTTCTTTGTGTTCTGCCATCGCAGTAGCCTCCATCCCTCCATTCTCGTTCCACTTGTGAGTTCCTTTTCTTCGACACTGACCACTGCTTGACGTCTGCTCACATCGTGAAAATCGGGTTTCGTTTAGTTAGTCTCCTCAAAATGCGTGAAGTCATCTCGGTACACGTTGGCCAGGCTGGTGTTCAAATCGGTAACGCCTGCTGTGAGTTCTTCCAACCTTACATCTACGTTTTCACCTTTATGAAATCGCGAGCCGTGACTGAAAAACGCGTCGCGATGTCCTTCATCTGTCCCATTTTTTGTCGAAAGTGGCGTGACCTCTGATATGCTTGTTATCGTTTTTCAGGGGAACTCTACACCGTCGAACATGGGCTGAGCGTGAGTATTGCACTTCTATGCCAGTGATTTACGTGTTCTAAATGAACTTCTTTTGTTAGCCTGATGGTCGCCTCATGGAAGGCTCTCCATCCACCGGTGATGACGGCTTCAGCACGTTCTTCTCGGAGACCTCATCTGGAAAGCACGTTCCTCGTTCGCTTTACGTTGATCTTGAGCCCAACGTCATCGACGAAGTGCGCACTGGTGTCTACAGGAGTCTCTTCCACCCCGAGACTCTCGTCACCGGCAAGGAAGACGCCGCCAGCAACTGTATGCACATCTTATTTTGGTTATCGACGCGTTTTAGCTAACGCAAATGTATGATTAGATGCCAGAGGTCACTACACCATTGGGAAGGAGCAAATCGATCTTGTCATGGACAAGATTCGCCGACTCGCGGACAACTGTTCTGGTCTGCAAGGATTTTTCATCTTCCACTCTTTCGGCGGTGGAACTGGTTCTGGCTTGGGTGCTCTCATCTTGGAGCGTCTGTCCACCGACTATGGCAAGAAGTCCAAGTTGGAGTTCAGCGTTTACCCTGCCCCTACCAACGCCAACTCCATCGTCGAGCCATACAACTCCGTCCTGACCACCCACACGACTCTCGAGCACTCGGACTGCTCTTTCATGGTTGATAACGAAGCTATTTACGACATTTGCAAGAAGAACCTCAACATCACTTCTCCTTCATTCACGAACCTCAACAGATTGATCGCTCAGGTCGTTTCTTCCATCACGGCTTCCCTCCGCTTCGATGGTTCCCTGAACGTCGATCTCAACGAATTCCAAACCAACTTGGTTCCGTACGTGTCACTCGAACAGACTCGTTATCGATGCTTATTTTATGCCTTTTTCAGCTTCCCCCGAATTCACTTCCCCTTGGCTACTTTTGCTCCCATCATCTCTGCTGAGAAGGCCCACCACGAGCAAAACTCGGTCGCAGACATGACCTACTCTTGCTTCGAGACTGGTAACCAGATGGTCAAATGCGACCCAAGAGAAGGAAAATACAGTAAGTTACCTAGCCTAGTGTTAATTTTAATAGTGTCTGATGCCCTGATTAGTGGCTTGCGCCCTCCTCTACCGTGGTGATGTCGTTCCCAAGGACGTGAACACTGCCGTCTCTGTCATCAAGACGAAGCGAACCATCCAATTCGTCGACTGGTGTCCTACCGGTTTCAAGATTGGTATCTGCAATGAGCCCCCCGCGCACATTCCTGGTGGTGATCTCGCCAAGGTTTCTCGTTCGATGTGCATGTTGTCCAACACCACTGCCATCGCTTCTGCCTGGAGCCGCCTCGATCACAAATTCGACTTACTCTACTCGAAGCGCGCCTTCGTCCACTGGTATGTCGGTGAGGGTATGGAGGAGGGTGAATTCTCTGAGGCTCGTGAGGATCTTGCTGCATTGGAGAAGGACTACGAAGAAGTTGGTATTGACTCGGCTGATGTCGAGGAGTCTGGCGAGTACTAAGCATGTTGATGGATCAACTTCCCCCTTGGCTTCGTATACCTCTGCAGTGTTGCATTCAATTGTCGATGACTTTACGCATACCTTTTTACTTCATTTCATTCAATTGACGCGGAATTTTCAATGAATCATTTTGTTGCCCCTTTTACGGTCTAAACTCAGCTCAAGAACACGCGATATCAGAAAGTTTTGTTTCGTGATTTCCTTGTGCGCGCCTGTCATCTGCCAACTTCTCCCTCTGTCCTCAAACATGCGCGAAGTCATTTCCATCCAAGTCGGTCAAGCTGGTGTCCAGATTGGCAATGCCTGTTGTATGTATCGTATCTCGCGCTCATCCAACGATCATCACCTCAAGATTGATTTGCAGGGGAATTGTACACCTTGGAACATGGCATAGGAGTGCGTTGTGTATTGTAGGCCTCGTCGTGCTCGAATACTTACCGATTTTTGCCAGCCTGACGGTCGTCTCCTCCCCGGATCTCCTTCTGCAACGGACTCTGGTTTTTCAACGTTTTTCTCTGAGACATCTTCGGGGAAGCACGTACCGCGGTCGCTTTACGTGGACTTGGAACCAGGTGTCATCGACGAGTTGAAGACTGGCACATACAGATCCCTTTTCCACCCCGAGACCCTCATTACTGGCAAGGAAGACGCCGCCAACAACTGTGAGTCCTGCTATCGCGCGACCTCCAATCCTAATCATCCTGCTTACCTATCGATCCTCAGATGCGAGAGGTCACTATACCGTTGGAAAAGAGTTGATTGATCCTGTCATGGATAGGCTGCGCAGGTTGGCAGATAACTGCTCTGGTCTCCAGGGCTTCTTCGTTTTCCACTCCTTCGGTGGTGGAACCGGCTCTGGTTTCGGTGCTCTCCTCCTTGAGAGACTCTCTACCGACTACGGCAAGAAGTCGAAACTCGAATTCTGCGTGTACCCCGCTCCACAGTTGTCGAGTTCCATCGTTGAGCCCTACAACTCCATCTTGACGACTCACACCACGCTTGAGCACTCCGATTGCTCCTTCATGGTACGCGTCGTGTGCTTGATTCGTTGCTTATGAAAACTCATGGATTATGTCAGGTCGATAACGAAGCCATCTACGACATCTGCAAGAACCGACTTGGTGTTGCATCCCCCAGCTTCACCAACCTCAATCGCCTCATCGCCCAGGTCGTGTCTTCAGTCACTGCCTCCCTCCGCTTCGACGGGTCCCTGAACGTCGATCTCAACGAGTTCCAGACCAACTTGGTTCCGTGCGTTGCTCATATCGTGCTGTCTTGGGCATCTGCTAAGACATTACCTTAGATTCCCTCGTATTCATTTCCCTTTGGCCACCTACGCTCCGTTGTTGTCTGTTGAGAAGGCTGGTCACGAGCAGAACACTGTCTCTGAGATGACCTTCTCGTGCTTCGAGTACGGCAACCAAATGGTCAAGTGTGATCCCAGAGAAGGCAAATACAGTGAGTGCTTTCTAGCCGCGTATTGTTAGATGGCAGCCGATAACATCGATTCGTAGTGGCTTGCTGCTTGCTCTACCGTGGTGATGTTATGCCCAAGGAATGTCAAGCCGCCATCGCCTCCATCAAGACCAAGCGTACCATCCAATTCGTTGATTGGTGCCCAACTGGCTTCAAGGTCAGTCATTCCTCTTTCTGCTGTCTCAAAGTATGCCCATCTCATTTGCCTACCTAGCTCGGTATCTGCAATGAACCTCCCGCCTGTGTCCCTGGTGGCGATCTCGCCAAGACTTCTCGCAGTCTCTGCATGCTCTCAAAGTGGGTTGCAACGTGATCACAGGAGGTGATAACATGTCTTATTCNTTTTTTTACTAGCACCACCGCCATCGCTGGTGCCTGGGCTCGTCTTGGTGGGTGTCGTGGTCCCTTCATCCTGTACTCTCCCTGACTGTCCTCTCCCTGACTGTCTCCTTCAGACCACAAGTTCGACTTGCTCTACTCCAAGCGTGCCTTCGTGCACTGGTACGTTGGTGAGGGTATGGAAGAGGTCAGTCCTAATCCTTGACTCTCTTTCCCATCGCCCGAATAACTTGCCGACTAGGGTGAATTCTCCGAGGCCCGTGAAGATCTTGCGGCCCTCGAAAAAGATTACGAAGAAGTTGGTCTCGATTCTGCTGCTGATGAGGAAGCTGGCGAGTACTAGATGCCCCTTGGAAACCTGGATTCACTTTATTGCATACCATTGGTTACACGTATATGATTCTTTGCTCCGTCTTTGCTTCTCGTTTGCTCCTAGTTTCCGATATGTAGGTAGACATTTTTTTACTGTGAGTTCATAGTGAATATCTATTCTAGAAGAATGCGGATCTAAGTCGTCGCGTGTGTCTAAGTATTCTATATTCTATATGGTTGTTACGAGGATTCTACTGATTCTATCGTTACTTGGACCTTCCCATCTGCTGTTGGTTCCATCTTGACGCTAAAGAACCGTGTTAGTACTGGACGAAGGTTAGCAGAGTTGTCCAGTGGAGGAGCACCTGGCAAGATTATTGACGATGTATGTGGGCTTGGCATCCTCGACCTGRGCATTCGTATGGGTAGTCAACAAACCTATTGTCTTACACCCTGCAGTGTTCCCACTGCGGATGCCACTCGGTGCATCCTCGATGACGATGCCTTGATATATGGTCAGGATGTCATCAGTGATATGGTGTGTACAACTCACAGTTCTCTGGTTGAACACCACAGAGCTTCGCACCGAGTAGGTAAGGATCTGGGCTATGTTTCGGGACACTTAACTCGGMCATTCAGTGGGGCTCATTTTATGACTCACTAAGGCTTGCCCTTTTCCACATCTTCAGCAGCAACGAAGACCTAGCATATTACGGATAGGATATCCTTTGTACGGAAGATAGAAGCGYAGAACCGCACCTTGGGTACGGGTATACCAGCAATAGCGAGGGCACTGGTAGCGTAGTCTTTCGTCGCGGAAGTGCATATGGCCCAGCATTGCTGAGCGTTGGAAAGGGTTGGCTCGAGCTGAGATATATAATCATGAGATGTTCTGAAATACAGCCAGAGATAGAGAATAACTAGGATACCTTCTCCATGATGTCGCTAACTCCTGGGAGCTTGACGATGCCCTGGCGGCCATTGAGTGTGGATGTTTCGACGATGGCCTTCTCGAAGCGGGTCGCCTCGCGCTACATTTTGACGCGTCAAATAATTAAAGCCTGGTRCATTGGTCGGTCATCAAGAGTCGCACCTCGAGYTCATCYGGATCGGTGATACCACAGTAATTTTTGAGGTTGTCGACCGTCCGAACACCATGGGCCGCTAAATTAGGGTATTTGNNTTAGCTCGGGATGNAATYGATGYYCARGRRGCYATTTTGCGCACTGTCTARAATCTTRTGGACATCAATYCCATGGTAKGTTTCCTTGAACCGTTCCCAAGCCCCGACCACACCTGCAGTGGAGTCGAGGAGGGTTCCATCCATATCGAATAGCCTGCRGATTTCATTAGATCAGRTTCTCAGGCCAACAARGAACTCACACAGCATCGACGATCAAGGTCACCATCTTGGTAGGAAAYTCAGCAATGCCTGCTCCCACGTGGGCGCCAAAGCTGAAGTAGGCAAACGGTCAACTAAAAATAGACACAGCGCCCTTRAACCGACCGATCATGCCACCGCGACGACGACCCCAGTTCACCACCGACAACATCGACCAGCAGCTACAACAAATYCAYCTYCTCGACCCTTCTTCYTCTTCAGARAACTTGGAACAACTYGGCCCCATCATCAAGCAGATTCACACAAACAGACAGCAAGAAGCTTACCTGCGCACGCTACAGAGCCTGATAGAAGCYAAGGACGCTGAAATAGAGAAAATATGCGCGGATAACTACCAAGACTTCATATCATCAGTYTCGACRATGTTTACCGTCAAGTCCTACACTGACAARATGAARGAGAACATATCGTCRCTTGATGCCAATGTGTCTCAACTGGGCCGTGGKTTGGTCGACAAGAAGAGAGCKYTKCTRCGAACGAGGAAGACRGCAGCCAAYCTRGACGAAGGAATTGACTCGCTTCAAGCATGTTTGCGTGTTCTTGACGTCGTCAATCGCGTCGGRGAGATGGTGAAGGCTGGRAAGTAYTGGAGCGCACTGCGGGTMCGTGATCTYTGCATACRMTYCAGGCCTTGTGATYACTGACTSSMTCATSAMAGTCGYTGGAGGAYATAGAGAGYATGCCTCCGACKTCGCTATCACAGACRCCCTTCTTYCARTATCTTCTATCWTCCTTACCYTCCCTTCGCACCCAAATCAAGGACTCGGTGACCGCGTCYATGAAACAATGGYTACTTGAGATACGAAACGTGAGCTCAGAAGTYGGACGTCTTGCGATGGAAGGTATGGAGGCGCGCAATCGACGWTGGAAGTCTCGACGCGAACGRGATCCTTCGTTRCGRACRCTGCGCGTAGGTAGTGCYGTTGAATTAGTCACRTTTGAGAAGACCGAATGTAAGCYCTCAYYAAYTAGYAATTTCATYATGTTTATGAGATCGTCTCAGTCAACGTCCTGGACAACGACCAGATCAAAGTGGACTTCMGRCCACTGTATGAATGCATACATATCTACACCGCCCTCAACTCTCTYGATGACTTGCGTAAGTCGTATCAAGCCGAYAGAAAGGTYAATTTSCTYRATGAWYYTRACTATCATTGACTAATGATCRYKCRWAGGCYCAATCTGACTTGATATTACCCAGTCCCCTTCCYCTCTCAKCTCTWCARACWCTGACCCAAGARATATCMGGATTCTTCATWATAGAGACTCGAGTTCTGGAGACRACTGACGGATTCCGATCTGAACGCGACGTGGAGGAACTWTGGGAAGCCGTTGTATCACGYCTATCGATYGGGGTRGACAATGCCCTACAGGTYGAAACAGAYCCTGCATCCTTCTTGCAAGCCAAAGAGTATCTCACYAGCTTCATGGCYACACTTGAGGTTCGTCYACTCTACCCRGTGACCAACGTCATGTTRCTCACATCATTATCTTTTAGTCCCCAATATATCAGACAAGCTCAGTCAACGCCTTTCTACTGCTACTGTTTGAGAAGTACGCCCTGCTYCTCGAAAAGCAGTTCTGCCGTCGGTTCGAAAATGTATGTATCYYAACATNACATGCCNNTTSCARTSAARCTCATYRCSTCYTAGATTGTGCTCCAAGAYGATCACYTRCCTTTGCAAGCTGARACYGCTCAGGAAGTGGACTCCGTCTTGGGTGTYGTCTGGCTTGAYGAACARGAGAAGACTTTGCTCAAGGAGTAYGTYCTGCCCKTCKCCRTAGTCYCTGTTTTCTCACAAYGCATTCGCAWYAGGACGCCTCTCCCWCTGGTGTTCCCTTGGTCACAAACATTCTATTTATGTTGTCAAGATGTSAGTYTRTYGRTATAWTTACAKRSAATNNCTATCACTGACNTNTNCTGCTYCGSATAGATGCGTTCGTTCGTACAGAAGTTYTATCAGTTCATAGAAGGAATYTCRCARACTGGGCGTAATGATGAACTAYTGTGTAAGGTTAGTATCYGTCGAYYGYRTCTGCRTACTGTSTCTCAGAARGTYCMWTAGTCRCTCGACGCGCTCCTCAGCAACTACGTTAGCAAGAGCATCGGACAACGGCTCGCYAGTACCTCTACCCTTTCYCAGATCGCCCAAATCATAACGAAYCTCGAGTACTTCCAAGAAGCATGCCCGATCGTWGAAGGYTACCTAGCCAATTTGAGGTWCMTYCCAATGCTRCAYTGYTCTRNTTTTTCGRTGCTGACATYNCTNAATAAYAGAGGATGTCCGATGAAACTATCRGCAGGRGTATCGTTCCAAACYACCTTGGCTCGAGCCTTGGAACGGATAACGCAGTTGATCACGTCCAAACTTGACGATTTCTTCGACCTYTCAGAGTACGACTGGACGCCGCGGAACCGCGAAGATACACCRAGCATGTACCTATACGAACTGATCAACTGGCTGACAACTGTCGTGGACTCAYTGGTGGTTAAGGAAACATACAAGGACGAAGCGTACAAAGGAGCAGTGGCTTACATCGCCGAGTGTTTGATGGTAAGTTTCGTGGAGTCGCATGTRCATCTCATGCTGAGCGTTGAATGTCCCATATGGTAGGATTTCCTTACTGGGAGGAACATCCCAATGATCAACGAAAACGCCATTTACAATATTCTTCTGGATGTTGACTTTCTTGACGATGAACTGAAGAGGATCAACCGATCACATCTGTGCTCTGCCTTCACAGAACTTCGTTTGGTGCGTGTACTGAGCTTGTTCACAACCTTATCGCCTATTCACGTACGCATGTGCATGCACATCAGACGACATCCGTGCCATTGACGAATGTTGTGCCGGAGTACCTGATCCCTGCGGTTCGCCTCCAGTCATACAGCGTGGTCAAACCAAAGCGGCTGCAAGCTTTGCTGGAAAAGCTCGCGAGGTATGGTACAACCCAACGTGATGCCGCCATGAGAGAACTAGCCGAGAAGCGGAGGAAAGAGGCTGAAGCAGTCGGACGGTTATTCCCAGGTGAAAGTCGTTGATCCCGCCCAAGTCGGTCGTTCGGTCTTAGCAGTTATGAACAATCTATAAGTCATAAAAACACGTAGGAATTGTAAAACTGACGGAAAGGATAAGGGTAAAAACAAGCCGCATAATGGCATGCTCAGAAGGGCAATGAGCATGAGGAATCAAAGACGTATATGATAGGTCATGAACAGGAGGATGTAAGGTACCGGGAGCTCAAGAACACATCACATTACACCCGACGCTTGATGTTGGCGCTCAGCCATTCAAGACCCTCGTAGAGACCGTCACCAGAAGTAGCACATGCAGCCTAAGAAGGTAAAGCGATGAGAGGATGTAGGTGATGAGGATTGATATAACATACCTGGATATACCAGGTTCGTTGCCTGAGGCCGTGGAGGCCCAATTTGTCCGTAATCTCAGCGGCGTTCATGGCGTTGGGAAGATCCTGTTTGTTGGCGAAGACGAGGAGGAGAGCATCACGGAGCTCGTCCTCGTTCAACATTCGCTGGAGTTCCTCGCGTGCCTCAGAGACACGCTCCCGATCGTTCGAATCAACAACGAAGATGATACCCTGGGTGTTTTGGAAGTCTGTTCCGAGCGTCAACGTGGGCGGATCGAGTCATCGACAGGTGGTGGAGCTACTTACAATGCCTCCAGAGAGGACGAATCTTGTCCTGTCCTCCGACGTCCCAGACGGTGAATGAGATGTTCTTGTACTCGACGGTCTCAACATTGAATCCTAAAGAATTTGGAGGGCGTTAGAGGCTGTATCCTGGGCGGCTAAAAACGGTCGTAGGCAGTAAAAGTTCGCACCAATTGTTGGGATGGTCGTGACGATTTCTCCCAGTTTGAGCTTGTACAGGATGGTTGTCTTACCAGCGGCATCAAGACCGACCTGTATGAAGGCGTATTAGTGCTTTTCCTGGTAGGATTCGCCTCGGTACGAACCATCAATATCCCTATGAAAAACACGCTTTCAGCCGCCTGAGAACGCTACGAGAAGCAGAAAGTACATACGCATCTCCTTCTTTCCGAAGAGGCCAGAAAGCGCACGAGAAAGTGTCATACCCATGGCGAGAATGAGTGAGGGGAGGGAGNAAAAAAGCGAGGAGGGAGAGAGAAAGTAGAGGTTGAACGTAAAGAGTAAGAAGGCGCTGTTGGCTGCTGAGGTGTTCAGTGCGTGAGATGAATAATTCCAACTCCGCTCTGACCCGAACTTTCAAACCCAAGACGGGCACTCCGACTAGCCCTTTTATATGTATGTCATCCGACATACGTGGAGGTTAACTGCGGCCACCACATATCCCGTCATGCATAGCTCGTTCTCTATAGCTACCAAGCACAACATTTGCCCTGCAACCATCCTTGAAACGGATGTTGTATTGCCACTGATTAACATAAAAGATGCCCGGTGGGCCATGAGTCATTGCCAAAAAAATACAGACAAAATACAAAGATGATGAGTGCTAAGACAAGAATGTAGGTATTAAATGATACTATGTTTAAATGCGTGCTAGAGATGAGGAAAGATATAGCTAAACTTTTGGAACGAATAGGAAACCGTTCGTCGCGGGAAGAGTATTAAAATGAAGCATCAACGCGGCAGGTGTCGCGCGAGCGTGTTGCGCCAGTTGACGTATATCCCATTACTAGGTCCTGGGTTGTACTGGCAGAGCTCGTAGAGCACGAGCTGTTCTTGGAAGCCAGGGTTCACCCATATCTGGGGACGACCTACGTACCGTACCGGTCAGCCTGGGAGAATCGCGACGAGGTGATTGAAGACTCACGTCGCCTTATCATTTCCAAGGCTTGAGTCATATTTACCCGATGTGAAAACATCACTGTGATAGTTTATCAACGCTCGGGGGGTCGGTGGAATGAGGCGAAGATGATAGACTTACAGTAGGCAGCGACGACCGCCGCACTCCTCGACAATCCTTGGGAACAGTGGACGAGAACGTTGCCTCCACCTCTGAGAGCCTGGTCTATAAAATGCACGGCCCTCGGAAGATGTACCAGGAGGTCAGCGTAGTCGACATCCTCGACCGGCAGGCGCATGTGAGTGAGGCCAGATTCAGCCAGCTCTGCGGGTATCGCATCGGTGCAAACAGAGAGTATGTGGGTGACGCGACGTTCTGTCAAAGAACGGGACGAGCGGGCTGCAGTGACACTATTGCAGAAAAAAGTAGTAAAAAAGGGGAAATCGTCAGCGATGATGTCAGAGGGACGAGAAGAAATCAACGGGCTTACTTCCCGAGGAAGAGCCTATCGTCTATTATCGCGTCTACGTTTCTCCAGGTGCTGCCCATGGTTGAGTACTGCGGTTGTCGAGGACCTGAGGAGATGCATAGACGACGCGACGCGTTTTTGTATCCCATGCAATCGAGCAGCACCTTGATCATTACGGCGAAGAGGTTGAGCCGAGTCCGAGCGGCATTAGGTCCGTCATTGGAGAAAGCTGCCAAAGAGATTGCAAGCGTTGAGTATCCTAAAGCAGTGTGATCGGCACTGCAATGGCAGTGAGAGGGCGCAATATCTTATTTGGTCCAAGGGCGCTAAGCAAACAGAAGAGATGACGTTGGATCTTGCAAGATGCGTCTCCCGCCGGTAACGCGACAAGTCGCTGATGCTATGCAGCATTCCGTCTGTTCTAGTCGATGAGATCAGGCGCGTTCATGAACAGGTTCAGAAAGTACCTTTCTTGGTATATCCAATACTCAATCGGGGCATGTTGGCTCCGTCATAACCACATACTCGCCACAAACACTGGCGAATAATGGTGCCTAATCGAAAACACTGTCAAGTGGAGTATATCAGGAGAGCCTTCAAACATACTGGCATTGACTCGAGCTCGGACCATCCGTATGACGGAATAAGCAAAAACCATTATCTTTGCATTTTAGTGTTTGTAAGAATCCGTGCCCCAATGACTCGGACCATATGCAGCTCATACCTCCAAAGACAAAAAAAAAACGCGTTCGAAGCGAGGTGTTTGGTCGCGTCCATATGCATGTTGTGCGTGGACGAGTTTTGATGGACGAGAAACAAGGCGTGCCTCGCCAAAGCATGTTCGCCTGCATGCTAATATTACGTAAGCTACTTATTGTACTGCAGCACATCGGCGACGCCCCGTCGCTTCTTTCACCTTCCCTTCACTCCACCACCAGATACCTCTTTCATTTTCTATTTCTCTTTCATTCTCTGTTTCCCTGTTCCCTGTCGTCTCTGACTTATCATGAAGATCGAATGGACCTCGGTACGTGCTAGTCGACGAAACTCCGGATCCGTCGATTTCAAGTCGCACAATTCACTGACCAGCTCCTTGTAGTACCATTCTGATGGCACGCCTCGACAAAGACCTTTAGCTTCTTCAATGCATGGATGGCTCACCAAGATGCGAGGTATGTCTTCCATTTTCCGGGAAAGGACATATGCTGGAATTCGACAGGCACTCTGCTGGATGACGAGAAGACGAGATGGAGAGGGATCAAAGAGATGAAGGAGGCCCGGGCGATCCGACAGTGGAAGCGAGACAGGCAGGCCCGTCAAGCTTCCAACCGTGGACCTATCGGCCGACTATTATCGATGTTTGGACGAAAACCAAAGCAGACGCCCCAGCGTCGGGGTACTCAGACTGTCCATCGCTCGCAATCTCGTGCCGTTGTCAGACAAAAGACGCAGCAGTCGCAGCGGCCTCCGGCTAAAGCTCGAGGTCATTCGAACGTGAGAAGCGGCTCTAGAGGTGGAGGTACCAGACCTACCAATTCTCGTCACAACACCTCTTCGTCGCGGCCAGCCAGAGTCCGACGCTAGACGGAAGCGCGTTGCCACGCGACCTGACAAAGTTCTGTTTTTGGATTTGGGATATTTATCAATTATACTTGTACTTTACTTTATTTATTTCATTGGGATTTTTGTGTTGTTCAACTTATGGCTAGAAGTAGTAGTACCCACCTGTAGATGTGAAATACAACTTGCCTTGTCGCTTTCTTCGACTTGCTCTTAGTGAGGAACATCTCAGGGGCGCAATCCAGGGGCTGGAAAGGGCCACAACGTGTTGATGTCGGGTCGCGTGTCCGGCCTTTTCGTGGGTTATCGACTGATTTCCTTACTCAGTGCTCGAAGCACGGCTTAGTTTTCAATCCGACAGAGTTATCACCATTGTGTCTTCAAAATCGCGATTCTTTATCCCACTATCCCATAATCTCGTATCTACTTTCAGTAATTCATCCCTTTTACTTTCCCCTGGTTCGCCGGTCCCTACCACGGTCTTACTTCACGCCCGATCCAAGTTGCCATGGTATATCCTATGTCCTGGCCAGATGACCTAGACCGAATGCAATCTTTGGGCTTGTCGAAATCACTCTCACCCATACGACCACGGTTATTGCTCTCATCCGTGAAATTTATTTGACGCGTTTTTTGCGTGCTGTCGAATGTACTGCGCCCGACAGCCCGTAGTTTACCTTACATCACATTCATTTTTTTTGCTCTTGCAGTGCACAGATCGTCTTGTCGAGAGCCAGCTCGCTTAGGACCCTCGCAATCCACCGACTACCGAAGGCTGCCCCGCACTCGGGATGCTCTCCAACTCTAAACCAGTGAGTGTCATTCAGCCTGTGTTCCATGCTGCAGCGTTCATTTTCCTATCAGGTTAGTGACAAACGAGTCATCATGCGCGTAGAAAGTCATGGAGTCAATCTTTCTTCGATGATCGCAGTCATTGAAACTCAATACATCGCACATATTGAACCCTCGATTTCCGACTGCACGCGGGCAATTTACGCGAGGATTTTTGCCTCGTATGAGTATATTGGAGAAAGTAGCAACCAAAACAAGTTATATGGCATGAACATACATGTAAGACAAGACGTCCAACACCTACGATCCGTGATTGGGCGCTCCGAGATGCTTCTTTTTCTTCCTCCTCCGACGTTTCTTGGAAGGAGAAGTGACTGGTGAAGTCATCGCTGCATCTTCATCAGGCTCATCTACTGATAGCCCAGTCAGATTCAGAAGGGGACCTCGGAGAAGAGACAATATGTCCTTTGAGGGGCTAGTAGAATTCCGCGGGTTGGATTTCGGCGCATTGGAGTTGACCGTATGAGATGATCGGTCAGGCGTGGTCGTTGGTTGAGCTATGTACATCCTGTGAGAATAGAATGACCAAAGGAAGTGCGAGGAACTCACCATCTGATGGACCGGAAGTTGTACTGGCGGGGGTAACTTGTTCAGCGACGGATTCGGTCTTACACCCTGTGTTGTTACTTCCAAGGGGAGCATCTAAGGGCGTATCCGAGCCTTGATGTGGGCTCATCAACCTGTGGCCGCTCGATGAAGGAGCGGAGGTCTGACCCGAGGACGAATCCAAGACCACAGTATCAAGATCGCCGCTTTGCTTCTGCTTCTTCTTCTTCTTTTTGGAGTGCGATGTCGACGAGCATGCTTCGCCAGTGGTCTCGAAGTTACTAGGAGGTGGGTTACTGTCCGGTATGGCAGTTTCGGCTATTGATGTTGATGCTGCCGGTGGAGAGGTCGCAGGAGGCACGCGTTTAGTGTTGCTTTGAGGTGTGCTTCTGCGAGGAGTTTCTTGCGGGTTAATCTTCACTTTCTTCCGGATAGCATGGGCACGGCTTTCCTCGCCGTCAGAGTCAGAGTCCTCCACGGAGGTAGGCTGGCCAACTTCTTCAATTGCACGCTTTTTACCGCCTTTCGTAGAAGTAAGTCGTTGCTTCAGCATCGCTGCATCTTTGGCCGTGCTAGTTGCCTCGGTAAATTTTGCACCTACACCCAACCTGACCTTGATTAGTAGTTGACTTGTATCGGTAGCAATTTCGGTGATGTGGGCACTCACCTAGGCGGTCTTCGCATGTGCTCTTTAAGCTCTTCCTCGATGTTCCTAGTAGATCGGGGCGCCAAATTGGATGGCTTGATCCACGAAGTAACTAGATCGTGAGCGAATGACATGGACATGTCAATTCGCGCCTGCAAAGTCTCGGCATCTATTGAGTCATCTACCTCCATGTTCGAGGTCTACGCGTCGAGGTACGGATGTAGAGCGTGACGCAAAAAGAGACAAGGCAGACCGTGGTTGGAAACTTGTGAGTACAAACTCGGCGCCACAATGCGCAGGGCGTCTAAATACAAATACCCCTTCTCTCTTGATCGAATGCAGGACCACAAACGCAAGCGCTATGACTTGGACGACTCTGACGATGAAGAGATATCATTTGGTAGACAAGTGCTTCCAGTTGCAAATTTGCCCTTGGATTTCTCAGGGCACCCTGAGGATGGAATGCAATACTTGTTCATGGTCAGGTGAGGCGCATACTTGTTTCGTTCCCATGCACATCTCATTCTAAAATGTCAGACGCGACGCACGCCAGCTACCGCATGTTACCCGTGCGCTGAACCCGTATGAGAAACCAGAAACTCCTGCCAATATCTCTCTTGATCAACCCGCGCACGTTCCTTTGCCATCGGCGCAATGGCGACAAAAATACGAAACACGCTTTCGACACTTCCGTCAAGTACGTAGTATTATGGCGATTAGCAACGGAAACTCATTGATATACCCTTTAGAACACTACTCAACCCACAATTCGCGTCTCTTCCACGTCTACGTTGAAGCTCATACCTGAGAAGAAGGACAGAGACGCGTGGTGGGCATTCCTGACCGGCAAACCAGAGTCCGAATGGAACCCACCCAAAAGATCTAAGCAATACAAACAAAAGTATATTTCAAGCACTCGCGCGTATACTGATGATCCTGTGGCTCACCATCAAGTCGAATTGCTCCGTGAGGAACCGGACACTCCGAGGCAAGAAACGTGGACGATAAACGAAGATGGTGATGTCGAATTGGCCCAAACTTCAGCCGTTGTCGATTGGGCGCGAGCGCCAGCGGAGGCCACGGTCCCGGATGGCAGAGAGCCAACGCCCACACTGCTAGAACATATTGATGAGGTACGATCGCGACTTTGTCGATCCTGTGCAACGTTGACTGACGACCGCAACAGAGAATGGCGCTGCACCTGTTAATGTACTTTGCGCATTGGCTCAACCTCTTCGTCGATTCCCCGGGAACCTCGCCTCTGATACCCACAGCTTGTCACGCCCGATGGATATTTTCGCTGCTGGCTCGCGTTGACGACTATGTCTCCGCTGATGATATGAGCCACCTCCGCGACCTTGCGCGGGCTTGTATTGCCCTGATCCGGATACGGCTGTCGCCAGAAGCTCCTTTGATTCGTGAACGGCTTGCCACAGACGACATGATGAGCAACACCAGTTGCTGGATAATCATTACTACCATCGCCCAAGTCTGGGCGCAGCGGGATCTTTGGATGGACGCTGAGGAGATGCTGAAAAGTGTGGCACCTGTGTCCCCGATGGATCAAATGTCGAGTTGAGGCTCTATCAAGGATGAACCCGAGCTTTGGACGTTGGTGGCGCCTTCGGAACTACATACCTCTCGCCTTGGAGGGTTCCTCTCGATCCCTCTGCACTGCCTGCGATCGTGTTTCAAGGACTCGAGCTGCGTCATCATACCTTCATCTATACGCCGACGCACTGTTTTCGGAGCCAGGACAGATAAGAGAATTCCAAATTATATGTTTGCCCAGTGCCCAGTGCCCACCGCCGCCGTTATGGACATGAGTTGGATCATTAGTCTCGACTCGCGTACGTACAACTCTACCTACCCCCTACACGATATGACGTGCGTAGCTTTTTGTGAAAGCCGTTTCCAATGACAATAAACCCTGTTGTTCGGTGGACTAGTTGTCACATGTGTCATGAGTAGCACGCCAGAATTGTGATTTGAACGGGTCGTGGGACGTGCCTTGTCGATTTTTTTTTTTTATTTTTGATTTTTCGCTATTTTTCCTTTGTTTCGCTTCGCAGCCTTCTCGCTTCTGTCCAACGTCCAAGCCACGCCTTTGGTCTTAACTTTGCTCAAAACCTTCGCTCCTTTCCACCTTCAACCTTAAAAATGATCTCCCAACTCGCTCTTCACCCCTCCGCCTTTTGCCGCCCTTTCCCCTCGCCTACCAGGTCATCACCCCCAGGCGGCGCCGCTGGAT
>JAPEVF010000303.1:0-52849 GCA_029747585.1 Pleurotus djamor | reverse complement strand
CGTGTTCATGAACACCATCGTCTACGGAGTAAGTTCACCATTTATGTCCTTGCTGTGAGTAAGGCCATACCACGTCTGCCTGCATCATAGGTACAGTGTGTGTAACGAGGCTACGAGAAGTAGAGTCTCGGCACACGAAAGAGAGGATTCTCGCGGGGAAAGACAGGGATAAAGTGTCGATTCGGAGAACTCTACCGTACAAGAGTCGAGAATAGAGAGTATTTATAAGTAAATAAATAGGAGTCTATACGAGATCAGGTACGGAAAAAGAAGAGAAAATCAAAAAGAAATGAGTCGGAAATCCGAAGAAATCCGACCCGTTACACTCGCCCTCCCGGACTCGAGGACGAGTTCGTACAAGCCTAAGCACTGGCCTTCTTGCCAGCTGCGACCGAGGAACTGGGGACCTCCACGAAGTCATCATCCTCTGCACGGCTTCCTAGGTCAAAATCTTCCATAGCCCAGTCCTCCAAGGTGTCCTCCATGCCGTCCAAGTCTTTGATTCCTTTCGCACCAGCTCCGACACCATCCCAGCTCTCTTTTGAGCTAGAAGCCCCAGCGTTCTTGATGCGCGTCGCGGGAGTAGTAGTGATGGAGACCGACTTTGCGGGAGGAATAGCCGAGTTATTCCCCCAGTCGCGGCGACGTCCAAACGCGTGACCACGACCTCCAGTGACAACCGATCTCGCGTTTTGAAGCCTCAAGTTGCGTTTTCGCTGGTAGGAAGGAGGCGCGAGACCGAGGAGGTGCTTGCGTAAAACCCATTTGACGTTGTTGAACACACCGTGCACGTTGTAGTATGGTAATTTGCCCCGAATTCGTGTTTCGGCGAGAACTGTTTGAGCAACCATGTTATAGACGCGTCGTGCCTCTCCCTCGAGTTGTTCAGGGCGAAGGTCACCGGTGTGCAACCATTGGGCTACGTCGAGGATGGCCGTAAGCGTACGACGGTCGAAAGCGTAGACATCGCCGTTGCTGGGAGTCCTCAAGAGCCAACGATTGGCGTGAGGACGAGAGATGTTGGCGAAAAGGTGGAAAATGTATGGAGTTTGATGAGAAACGCGCGTGGACGGAGATGGGGTAGAGTTGGGAACTTGAGGAAGGTGTTGAGGGAGACGAGCTGGCTTGGGAATATGTGATGGGGTGAGACGATGACCGTGGAAGGAAGGGGGAGCAATGTTGAACTCCTGTTTGACCCTATTCCAGCTTGGCGTGACCTTGGGATCAGCTGATCCACGCGTCGCGTTGTTCTCCCCACACTCGTGAGAACAAGTCCAAGCAGCAGTCACTTCCCGCTTGCGTCTACCTCCCTCCTTCTTATTCGCGCCCTCCGAAACTGTTGAGCAGCAGGATAGCTACAAGCCATAAAGGCGAGCACTGCGCTAGGCGAGAGACCAAGCTATTCACCTGAGGTTGTATAGCACACGAGTAGTAGGTAGAACGAGTGTTAGATATTCCCTAGATACATACAGGCTTTATATACTACGAGTGACTACTAAATATGGACTAAGGAATGTGTGAGGTGTCGAACTAGACACCATGTGAAGTGTCGCACTAAGCGACATGAAACCATGCGTGACGTCGACCTAGAACTAGTGTGTCGACGTGGCGATTGAGAGGTGCATGCGCAACACTCCCCCTCGCTAAGAAATCCCTTTGAATTTCGAAGCGGATGCTGCAGAATCGAAGAATCGAATTCCAAGCATGGACCGGAACAGGGTGAATTTAACCCATCCCAGATTTTTGGTGAACATATCAGCGGGGTTTTCAGCACCACTGATGAAGAAGCATTCAACATCTCCAGATTCAATGTGGTCACGAATGTAATGATATCGGAGATCAATATGTTTCGTTCTTCTTTCAGAAACAGGGTTAGATGCAATGAAGATTGACCCTTGGTTGTCACCACAAATCGGTACAGGACCAAGATCCATTCCGATCTCAGAGAGTAGGTTCTTTGTCCACATAATCTGACGACAAGTGTCAGAGAGTGCCATATATTCGGCTTCGGTTGAGGACAGAGCAGGTGTTCTCTGAGCGTGAGATTGCCAGGATATAATACCACCGGCGAGTTTTACAAGGTACCCAGTTGTAGATCTCGGACTTGTCCAGTCTGAATCGGTGAAAGCGATTAAGCCTCCTTCCTGATTTGATCCGTCATAGCAGACAGAGTAGTGCTGTGTTCCTGCTAGATATCGCACCACATATAGTGCTTTATCCAAATGTTCTTTGGACGGATTGGCAGAGTGCTGGGACAGTTTGACAACAGCGTAGGCAATATCTGGACGTGTGCCAAGCATGATGTACAAAAGAGATCCAATAACTTGTTGGAACCTTGAACGAAGCGCTGGGTCGACTGAGCCTTTGTGAGGCTCTGGTCGGTATCCAGTGGGTAGCGGAGTACGGGCGGTATTGCAGTTCTCAAGGTTAAAACGCCTGATAACTTTTTGCAAATAAGTCTCTTGATCAAGATAGATCTTGGGACCTTTCCTCAGAATTCGCATACGAAGGAACTCTTTGGCTTCACCCAAGTCACGACATTCCCATCGCTTCATGAACGCGGCTTTTAGTTTAAGAACAAGCTGCCGGTCAGAGCCACAGAACAATGCATCGTCAACGTAGATGATTGCGATCACCACAGATCCGTTAGGATGTGTGTAGATAAATAGACCGCTATCAGACTTTGCACGTTTGAATCCAAGTTGTTCCATTGACTTGGAGAGCTCTTTCCACCAGGAAAGCGCTGCTTGTTTGAGTCCATATAGGGCTCGCCATAGACGGAAAACAAAGTCTTTCTTGTCTTGGGCATGAAAGCCTTCAGGTTGCTCCATGTAGATCTCCTCATCGAGTTTACCGTAAAGGAAGGCGGTTTTTACGTCCAAACCTTCCAAGTGCCATCCCTCTACTGCGGCTAGCGCAAGTATCATACGGAACGTTTCATATCGCACTACGGGGGAAAAGATCTCATTGAAATCAATTCCTTCTCTTTGAGAGAAACCTTTCGCAACTAGTCGTGCCTTCTTACGGCCATCTGACTTGATGTCAAAGACCCAACGGCATTTTATTGCCTTGCGACCTTTCGGAAGCTTAACCAGACTGTAAACATTGCGGGCGCGCAACGACTTCAGCTCTTCCTTACAAGCTTCAATCCAAGGTTTACGTTGATCAGGCGGTAGACGCATGATATCACGATAGGTCCATTCCCGAATATTATCGGGGTTGAGCTCTGCATTGGCATTTGGAACCGTTACAGGCTCAGTCTCTGGTTCAGAAACTGCAACCGCTTTGGAAAGCAGGAATTTCATGAACTCTACTCCCCCTTCCTGAGACATGCGAGTTAAATCGTCAATCTCTTTGTCCAAGATTTGAGTCGACGGACCAGGATCGTCCGGTGCGGGTTGGTTGGCTTGTGGTTGAGTTTTACCACGACGCCTGGAAGTAGTGGGCAAACGGGAGCTACCCGGTTCGTTATCCCCAACTAACTTCCGCCATTTAGCACTGTCCTCAATATCTCGTTGAATCTCATGAGGGAGGCGTTGTTCGCCATCTTCCTCATATATCGATCCAGGTGGGCCTTTGGCTACTTTTCTCTGTCTGCCAGACCGTCTAGGTCTATTCACCCAATCCTCAGGCTCTGGCTCTGGTTCGTTAACCGGATCAGGAGGTGGAGGTGGGTGTAACTCAGGCGACGGAGAGCGCTCCGGGAGTTGATCATTCTCAACCGGATCGTCTTCAGCACTACCCTGTGGGGAAGGAGATCGGGGAGGTAAATCTAGATCATTTTCAGATCCGGACCCCTCACTATTGCTAGGTGATGGAGGACGAGGGCCTCCACCAGCACCCGATGGACCAGAATCGTTGTCTGGGTTATCGTTACTTGGTGGTTTACCACCATTTGATCGTCTGTCAGGACAATCAGACTTCGGACACTTTGGTAACAAAGTCTCATCAAAGAGAGCTTTCGTCTCATGAAAGACAGTGTTATTATGCAGACGCATGAACTTATACCCTTTGATACCTTCAGTCAAACCAATGAAGCACATAAGTTTGGCTTTGGGACTGAGCTTATTAGGGCGTACGGCATCGGGCAAGTATACGTAAGCACCACAACCAAATACTCGGAGGTGAGTGATGTCAGGAAGCTTGCCTTTCAGCATCTCGAACGGAGTTTTCCATTTAAGACGCCTTATGGGTGTGCGATTATAAAGATGAATCGCATATTCAACTGAAAACTCCCACCAGGACGGAGGAATGCACGCGTGGAAACGCATAGCTTGTGCTTTATCCATTATCGTCCGGTTAAACCTTTCAGCGCGACCATTTTGTTGTGGTTGATGCGCAACTGACTGATCTATTTTGATTCCGTTTGAATTGAGCATCTCTTTGAATTCTAAGGATTTGAATTCTCCCCCTCCATCGGACATCCAGGTCTTAATCATGGTATTGTATTGAGTTTTAACCATGGCTATAAAATCACGAGTCGCAGTAAGCGCCTCAGATTTACGCTTTAACAAGCGGACCCATCCGTACGAGGTATAGTCATCAAAGAACGAGATGTAATAGTGATATCCATGATAGGACTTCACCGGAAACTCTTTCAAGTCAGAATGAACTTTCTCAAAAGGTTTCGATGCTCAATTCAGGGATTGCGGAAACGAATCCTGTGGGGTTTTACCTTCGGCGCAACCCTTGCGGGGCTTAGATCGATCAGCAGGGATCTTAAGATCTGGGAAGTTCTCAGTGTGCTTCTTAAACTGACGTAATACGTCTGGAGATGGATGTCCAAGACGTTGGTGCCAAGTGTCAAAGTCTACACTGTTTAGGAGGATCGCGTTGGTCTGGACAATAGATTCCTGACTCGCAGTTCCTCTGGTCCAATAGCACGTATCGTGCTGACCACGATGGTATCCAGACATGATGATAGGATCTTTCAATCGACCATCAATAAACTCGAAGCGATCTCGTGTTGCCCTTAATTCTCGGTTACGATCCTGAAGGAAAGTTCCGGTAGAAATAAGACGGAGTTCACCCATCTCAGGCATGTAATACACTGGATACAGCTTCATCAGCTTGTTTTGGCGGACAACTTCACCGTTTCGCTCGACAAGTTGTTCATAGCGAAACAAGACGGTACCAACACCCTTAATGTACGAATGTGAATTAGCGGTTTTCACAAATATTTGATCTTTCCGCTTAAAGGGGTGATAATGGGCGAAGTCAGACATAACTCCGGTCGTATGCAAAGAACAACCAGAGTCGTGCATCCACCAATCCATATCTGGATTTGCATCAATCTCAACACTCATGATATTGTACTTATTATCGTTCGCAGCATTGTTAGAATGAAAACGATTTATTGCGCGGGACAATCCATGTACATCAACATTAGTAATTACATAGGCGCGGGACCCTCGGAGTAGAGAACGCTGCCAACCAATGTGATTAGAGTGTGAGGACGACTTAGGGTACGAATGAACATACCTCTCATTCTGGTAGCCAGTCTCAAGCTCGTCGAAGAGCGAGTCAGAGTCGTCGTCAAGAGGCTCTGGGCTAGGAGATCGAAGACGATCCTCTAAAGAAAATGCGCGGAAGCGTAGGTCTTCAGGCGATTCAGACCTGAAGCGCTTGGAGGCGCGGTCATCTTCATCGTCATCGCTTTCATCATCAGAGACGTCAGCGGGCGGAGTCGAGGATGTGGACTGACGTTGAAACACGCCATGGAGGCGGCGAAGAGTCTCGGTCGTAGCAGGTTGCTCAGCAATGCGAGAAACCAGAGAGCGTGCCTTAGCCAGGTTGTCGTCCCCAATAGACTTGCAGTTGGACGGTTTAGCTTGTCCGTTGTACTGCTGGGGCGCAACTTCCTTATGCTTGTGGTTGAACCACTTGGGCTTGGGCATGACGAGGGGTCCAACAATGGTAGTGGTTTCACCAACGACAATAGGCGCAGACGAGGAGGAGGTGTCGATACGATCAAGGAGAGTGTGCGAGGAGGGAAGATGAACGGTAGGGGTGGCGACGGCATTAGCGAAGTTGATAACTTCGACATCGGCGACATCGACGGCGGCGTTGTTTTGATTCTTGCCAGCGCGCTTGCCACGCTTGCGCTTGGGTTGCTGGTTGGAATCAGACTGCGGGGACTGTGCCTGCTTCTGCCCAGAAGAGTCGCCGTTTTGGTCGGCGTTATTCTTCTGCTTCTGCTGTTGGAAGTTGGGGTTTGGGCCCTTCTTCTTGACAGCAGAGAGTTTGTTGGCAGAGGCTTTGGACTGTTTCGCGACTTGCGTCCGTTCCCATTCTGCCTGAATGTAGGCAAGAACGTCGCTGAATTCGAGCTGGTCGAGAGACTTGGTGATTGTCATCTGAGCGATGAACTCCCATTCCTTGGGTAAGGCAGTGAGGGTGATGAGAGCGAGGAGGGAGGATGGAATAACGAGTTTAAGTTTCTCGAGGTGTTGAACGGCGGTGCGAAACTTCTCAAGGACTGGAGTAGGGTTCTCAGTCGATTTGATGCGGAGGTTGAGAAGCGTCTGGAGCCACTGATAGGCGGCGGAGACAGTCGTAGAGGAGAAAGCAGTCTTCAAGGTATCCCAAGTTTCCTTGGAAGTATCCTTGATGTGACGCTGGAGATTCTCAGAGACGGTGAGAGCAATGATGCCAAGAGCCATTTGGTCCTTCTCCAGCCACTGATTTACTTCAGAGGCATTGCCGGGCGTGGCAGGGTTGTCACCCCGAGCAGGAGTGGCGGCAATAGGAGAGGGTTTGGTGATAGTGCCGTTAACGTAGAGCCAAACTCCTTTAGCACGAAGGAGATGAGTCATCTTCTCAGACCAGGTCTGCCAGTTGGTCCCAGTRAGGGTACCAGTGATAGCACGGAGACCAGAGGTRTCGAGAGAAGACATGATAGAGATCTGAGGGTAAAATAACAAGTTCGTCAGCACAAAAGTTAACTGAAAGTGCGAGAAAATGAAACCCCTGACTCCCCCTGTCGAGTCGCAGTTAAGCGCATCGACGGGCAGGTAAATGGTAGCTTAGTCCCCAAGTACTCAGGGGACATAGAGTCTCCCTTTTCCTAGAGCGACCAGCGGGGCCCATAACCTGTTGAGCAGCAGGATTGCTACAAGCCATAAAGGCGAGCACTGCGCTAGGCGAGAGACCAAGCTATTCACCTGAGGTTGTATAGCACACGAGTAGTAGGTAGAACGAGTGTTGGATATTCCCTAGATACATACAGGCTTTATATACTATGAGTGACTACTAAATATGGACTAAGGAATGTATGAGGTGTCGAACTAGACACCATGTGAAGTGTCGCACTAAGCGACATGAAACCATGCGTGACGTCGACCTAGAACTAGTGTGTCGACGTGGCGATTGAGAGGTACATGCGCAACAGAATGTCGCCCTCGAGATCAAGACTTTGACTATGGGGGTGACACTGAGTAGTTGCATTGACCGAATTCGGATGCAAGAAAAATACTTTGTCGCGCTGAACCTCCACTCGCACAATGTAGAACTTCCCTTTTGCTACATTTGACCGCTTATGCCACTAGCTATTCCCAGACAATAGCATGTCACTATCTCGAAAAGGGCATTGACCTCAGCTTTGACTCGATGATCGAGTGGTTGCGCTGGAATGTGGCGTCAATTCATTGTCACCAGTCTAAAGGTGTGGCCTCGAGGTCTCAGTCAATCTGGAGGCCTATAAATGTCAGCCATGCTTAACGATTCATCCCAGGTTTCCCCTCTTATCTTTCCCCAGTCTTTCACCGCCATGTCGCTCTCCACCATGCCGTCAGAAGAATTATTCGCTTCGCTCACGGTTTCCCCAGTCAACGAGACGATCCAAGCCACCCGCGATCATCTCCGCGACCTTGACTCCGACCGAAACGCTTCTCATCCGATCTCAAGAATTCCGACAGAGGTCCTTGCCAGAATCTTCGAGACGATGGCCCTCGCCCAAGTCAAATTCGAGATCGCTCCTGAGGATTTTCCGTTTTACCTCGACTGCGAGAATCCCGAAGTTCGTTGCCAGCCTTATTCGAGCTGGCTCCCCGTCACTCAAGTCTGTCGAACGTGGCGAACTCTCGCTCTCAATACGCCGAGAGTCTGGAGCTGCATCTACAACAGTATCACCCCGCGCCTCGCAGTGCTCTTCCTCGAACGCGCAAAGTCAGCCCCGTTATGTCTGCGCTCAACCTCGGCGAAGGCGAACATCAACACTATTATGCTCGTCCTCAGTCGCCACTCTCAACTGAAAGAAGTAGATGTCAGATGTAAGGTCCTCGGATGGGAGAAATTGTTTGCTGGCCACCTCCCGTTCCTGGATACTCTCACTCTCAATGCACCCATTTTCAGTGTGAACGTACCACCTAGCGATGCGTTTCTGCATGCACTTCCACCTGACACAGCCGCCATCCCCGCCCTGCGTCATCTCAATCTAAGGAATTGTTCCATCAACCTCGAACTTCCTCATTTCTCTTGTCTCCGCACGCTGAAGCTCACTCACCTCCAGGATATGTGGAAACTTCCTATGGACACGGTGATTCGAGGGCTTCGAAACATGCCAGATCTGGAGGTCTTGGAGATGGCCAATGTGTTCTATCCTTGGTCGGCGACTTCCACTAGCGTTGCTCCTGTTGATCTTCCCCGCCTTGTCAAGATGCATTTCACCGTAGAGGACCCCCTTGCGCTGTTGATCATGACCTATCTTCGTTGCCCTTCTATCCAGTCTGTCGATGCTGTCGCCTCGGGACCCGCTTCTTCCGGCGACTTGATCTTTCTGGCAAACATGTTCTACCAATACGTTTCTGGTATTTCGCCATCTTGGAAGACCACACTGCAGCACACCTTTTTACCGATGTCTGCAGTCCCGTCAAATCCTTGGGCATTTCGGATACTGCTCACAAGCAGTCTCGTGATGAAGCCCGACTTTTTGAACTCCTTGTACGATCACGGCCGATGCATGCTCTCGGTAGGCGCTCTCCCATCGGACACCTCGTCCATCAAGATCCTCTCAACCATCGTGCCCCCCGAGTCAATGAAGCACTCCACGTTCATTCTAAGTGGCGGCTTTTCTGATATCGACGAGGATTTGATGAATTTCTTGCGATCAATGGTGGATATCGAAGAGTTTCGCATTGCGAGTTTCAGCGGGCTCGTTACGATCTTGGCAGACACTCCCACAGCGGGAATGGTGGCTAATCCTTCTGGAACCTCGTTCGCACTCCCTTCTCTCAAACGAATCGTCGAGGTGGGCACCTCGCCGGAAGTTGATGGTAAATCTGAGAAGATGAAGGAGTTGGAGCGGTCTCTGGAGGCTCGGAAAGCCATGGGCGCTGCTATTGAGACGCTCACTATGGGTTCGCCGTTCCTCGATGTGGAGGAGATACAGGTCTTCAAACCCGTAGTCGAGAAGGTCTTGTACGCTCCTTTTGTGCAACAGTGTGTGGACTTCTTCGTGTTCCATAGTCTCGGTGAACCCATCTAAGTAGACGTGTATCATGTAGATAGTAGTTTATGTACTTTAAGTATACAAAGTTGTTCCATATTCCAGATATTAATTATGCTTCTCGATGAAATATCGCCTCAGATTCGCCTCAGCACACCCTCTCGTCGTAACTTCCGACCCCTCGCCTTCCCAAAGCACTGAAGCTGGTATTCTGTTCGAAATCGGCCATGTGGGCCAATATCCACCCTCGAGATGGTTCCCAGACAATGGCCGTGTGACCCAGAACTATGGATACAAGCATCAACTGATTGATCTTTCCTTTGCGTCCTCCAATCAGAACAACGCAATCGCTGGTCGTCATGGTTCCACGCCTTTTCGAATTCCGTACACAGCGTCTGAACCACCCACACATGCAGGTCCCATGTCTTCGGATTCTGGTACACCCAATGTTCTGGTATGTCAGATCACTCGCTGCGCTGGTACCGAAGTCTAATGGTTTCCCCAGTTTCAGGATTCCAGGATGTTTTAATTGTACTCCCTCCGCAATTCGCCCGCAGCTTGACTCGGTGTGTCCGGAAGCTCCTTGCGCTTTCCGTAGTAGCGACTCGGATCTTTTGTTATTGATCAACCAGGGCGAAATAGCCTCGTGCACCATTTACGCCAGGTAACTATGTGGAAAGCCCATGCGAACACAAACGAAAGCAAACATCGGAAAAAGTTGATATATAAGCTGACTGGTCATTGTTCTCAGAGGACAAGCTTCCAGCCTTCAACGCAACGCGGTTCCATCTTTCTCTCTCTTAGGACTGTGTCCTTTCTCCTGCACTCATTCTTTTTGCGCCTTCCTTTGACATCCTTTCTTTCCTGAAAACTACTTCCTTGATACTATCCTTGCCGGACAACTTCAGATCGCATTTCCTTCAACCATGTTCTCTTCCACAAAATCTCTCTTCGGCGCTGCTCTGGCACTTGCCTTGTCTCTCCAAGTCTCGGCACATGCTGGTGCGATTCCAGCCCTTGGCGTCCCGGGGACCTTCACCCGTGGCGATGTCGAACGCCCCAACAATGCCAACCCGTGTGGGGAAGTGAACATCGCACAAAACATCAACGCAGCCACTCCGATCACCGCTGCGGCTGATGGAACGTTCACAGCGACTGTCCAGAACTTTAACGGGTACGTGTTTCCGTGTAATCAGTCGTTTACCACTTCGCCAACTTGCTTGCATCTTTTTCTGATAGTGGTGCTGATGGATCTCGTCAATTCCGCGTATCCGTCGATGCTACTGCTACTGGTGCCAATTTTGTTCCTGCCACCGTTTCGCAGAACGGTAATCCTGTAAGTTTGCCGTCTATAATTATTCGCGTCGGAATTCTAATTCACTCCGGATCGCTAGGCTCCTGCCAACACTGGAACAGAACAACTCATCGGCCAGCTACCCGCTGGGACGACGTGTACCGGTGGTACAGCAGGTAACCTATGTCTCGCGCAGTTTGTCTCGTCAGCTGGCTTTGGAAATTGTGTGGTGGTAAGCCGTCATACTCGAAAGCTATGTTCCTTGAACCGATTATAATATTCTTCCTCCTGGTAGATCCAACAAGGTGCTGGTGCTGTAACTGGGAACAACGGAAATGCAAACGCTGCTGCTGCTGCCGCGGGAGCTGCTGGAGGAGCCGTAGCCGCCGGTGGTGCCGCTGCTGCTGCCGGTCGAGGCCGTGGACGCGGACGTGGTCGTGGTCGCAATGCTAACAACAGGGCTGCTGTAAGTTCTCCCTCCCTCCATCACTTTCCGCCCGTAATTGGCATTAATTGTCGTAAATCTTCAGGGCACTCGTGCTGCACGTGCGCTTCTCCATGCTATCGAAGCTCGCGGTGAGGAAAGTATCCAAGTAGTCAAGAGGGGTGTCCTTGGCTGGCTTTGGGCGTAAAACGATAATAACCGTTCAACCTTCAACGTTCGTGGTTCTCAAACGGTTATTTATTTATTGAGTGCAGGCCCTCGAGTATGGGTCTTTTGAATCTCTCAACACCATTCCAGATACCCATCCTCATACATCTTACATTTTACATTGGAACCAACTTGTCAAGTACCTTCGTTTTTGGCTGTGATTGCTTGTATCAATATTATTTTTATTGTGATACTTGGGTCGCTTGTAAGCTCAGAGCTGGGCGTCCAGCTCGATCCGCTCATCATCTCCACACCACGTCAAATATCTAGAGTATGGTCGATGAATCGATGACCTGTGTACAGTGTTTGGATCGGGCTCGTTCTAGTAAATTTGACGCCGAAATCGGGTTCCGTGACGCGACTCGCTACCTTAGAACTGTAGATTGAAGCCAACTCAACAGCTCAAAAAAANGCCTCCGTGTGTAGCGAGTAGTCCACTAGTGAGTGTGCCTTCAGAGTGTGCCCTGACTTGCGCCTCCTTTTAACTCAGGAGCTACTCGGGCATGGAAACTCAATGCTCTCACTTGACACCGCTCACCAGTCAGCTCATAGAGGCACCAAGAGGTGCGGCGGTATAGAGCTTCTGATATGTGCTTCTATGCTCCGTATGCAAGTGATTGAGCTTCTCATGTCAAACACGAATGGACCTTGCATACAGGGGGGCTCCTTTACCAAAGTGACGCGAACGTATCCGAAACTCAAGGAGTGATGCCCACCCCAGATCTCGGGACTTTGACCCAGTATCTTCATGCATTTAGACTCGTATCGTTCAGCGAAACGGAATCAAAACGGAATAGTTCCTTCATCTTAGCGTTCGTTCGAAGCGCTAAAGCAAGGACTTAATCGGAGAGTCGATAGGGTGCCTCAGACACTATACTTAGCAACAAACCTCGGAATGTAGCTATTATATGAGGTGGCTATACTAGCAAGTAATAATCGATGCGCAACCGAGCAAGAGGTACCGTAGCTCGTGCAGGCAGAAATAAAAGGAACCTCGAGTAAGTAATGTAGCTTCGGCAAGTCAACACTCCCAGTTTCGACTGTACGTACTTGAATACTCACTCAGCTTTTCGCATCATTTTATTCAAATTTCTCTGTTTTTCTAGGAGATCAAGATCATACCATGCGGGCCAGCATTTTCGTCACTCTCGCTTTGACTGCCTTCACTGTCGGTCATCCTCTAGAGACCACTAACAACGTGGCGTCAACCAACAACGGAGTAGACACTGCAGTAGAGCAAGCTTGGCAGCTGCTTGTCGACAGCGGGGACATCGAGAGCATTGAGGACGGGAACTTTCACAGAAGATTGAAGGCAAAGCTCAAGAAATATAAAGCTTCGGCCGCSCGGAGAAAGANNCCCAAAGCAGCCCATCACCCCCCTCCTCCACCCCCCTCCTCCTGCGGCAGCAGAGGAACCTGCTCCAGCGCCGGCTGCTGATAGTTCGGCCGATGCTCCCCCTGCGGATGCCCCAGCGGATGCTCCTCCCGCTGACGCACCTGCTGATGACAGTGGTAGCTCGTAGTTCCTCAATGTAACGGCAATTGTAGACACTGGATAGTCATTGCATGTCTCGTTCTACCAGGAAAATTTTCTCTCTTGACGTGTCGAGGTTCAGCTTCAGTCCACCTCCGAGGTCAGGTGTTTAGAGACGAAAGTGCAGATTGATGCGAAGAAGTGGCGAAAAGTTGTAAGATAGTACACGGTTATGTTAATTGTCCAGTTTGAATATTGCAAGTACCGAGAGACCAAGTCAAGCGAGAGAAACGTAAAGAGGAAGTAATCCTCCCTTGCCGTCCGTAACGGGTTGTAGTGTCGGCGCAATCTTCTGATGAACCACTGCGGACGTATCATGGAACTCAAAGGAGCGAATCAAAGTGGCCAAGATAACCTTGAATTCGAAGACGGCTGGACCAAAGTAACCGGTCATATCAAAGGTCCAAGGGGGTAGGAGGTAAATAAAAATGAAGATGAAAATGAACAATCAGAACATGAGAATCGATTCAATCACAACGGAAAAATGTTGATGAACTCACCTAATCGCCAGCCTATGCAATTTCGTGGACCATCACAGAATGTGACTAACCCACTCCATCCATGGGGAAGTTCGTTCGGTGCTGGGAGTCCGCCCCTTTCGATCCACCGTGAAGGGTTGAAGACGTCCGCATCATGTCCCCAGACCCGAGGGTTGGTTTGCATGACGCCGAAAGGGATGTGGAAGACCTGTATATAATAGGTGCGTAAATGGTAGGTCACATACCACCGAGGGGATAAATAAAAGATGTGGAGTGGAATAGTGAAAACGTTCTGCCCAAGTGAACAGAAGATCAAGGTCCGAAATGGACCAAGACCCCGCCGAAGAAGAAAAGAGACAGAAAGGAAAGCTGGAAGGAAGCGACTGACCTGGCCCTTTGAGATTTTCATCGCACGTATCATGCGGCCGTCCTTTCCGCGAATGGGTTTGCTAAGAGGAACAATATCGTCCTTCAAGGCGACGCGTTCTGTCATTGGTGAAGCGGGGAAGAGGCGTAAACTAGAACGTAAAGAGAGGTTAGTTGACGCGCTTCATTAGGAAAATTGTATTAAAATGAAGGTATGAATAGAGACGCAAGATAATTGGATGGGCCCTGAGAAGTCCTGAACGCTCAAAGGAGTCTTCGGCGACGTGAGGCTCTCAAGAGCGGCTATCCAAAGAACAAGGGTTATTCCCCGGATAAAACCTTTACGCCACTGCTATCCTGAAGGGGAGCCAGATGCAGCATGATCGTTACTCCAATGTGAAATCCGAGGGCTAAAATAGAAAATGAGGAGATAGAGAAGAGAAGCTCACCCTTCCTTGACGACAGCGTCTAGAAACGTGAGTTTCTGGAGGTCGTCATATGTGCCGGTCAAGTCTCTTCCGTGAGCAACAATTTCCTCACGGAGCCGCGTCTATCAATAACGCAGAACACATGGGCGTCGAAGGTCAGCGACGGCTAACGGCTATCACTGGATGCACATGCACTCACCTGGATATGAGGATGTTGAGCAAGCGCAAGAAGCGTAAAGTTAAGAGAACCGGCGGTGGTCTCGTGCCCGACCATCCTATCATTAGAAAACGCATTAAACTCTTACCCATTGCTATGGGAATCTGGACATACGTGAACGTGCTAATCTGGGTATCCAATATAAATCAGTACAATTCGCGATGTAACAATGTAAAACAGAAACTCACGTTGTCCAAAATCTGATCGTCAGTGAGAGATTGCTCTGACTTCCCTACGCGGCGTGCATGGAGTAGCAAGCTCATGATATCTCTGCCCTTCCCCACGTGTACGGTGTTGTCAGAGTTGAGACCCTCGGCTTCGCGTTCACGCTGTAAGAGTCGGCCAGCCAAGCGGCGAACAACGCCACGAACGATACCAGGAGGTAACGGGAGGCGGGCGACGAGATCAGGAGGGAACATGCGAAATATTAGGGGCGCGACAAATGCAATGGGTCCACGAGTCATTTCGACATGCTTCTCCCAAGAAGCTCGAATGAGATTGGCATCGGAAGTGGGTTCTCCTGCTCGCTCGGAGTGAGTCGCAGTGGCTATGGCTTTGAAATCGTATCCGAAAGCTACGCGGCCAATGATGTCCAATCTGGGAGTGACGTAGGTGAGAGATGTTTGGAAGAGAGAGAGGTGAATCAATTGTCCCGTCAATGGGAGAAGACGAGCGGGGTGAACTTACGTGCACGGACTAGTCCAGTCACCGATATTGATTGTCAAACCAGCTTCATCTCCAGCATGGGAGAGAAGATGGTTCGTCAATTTGGTTTCCATCTTCTCAGCGCATTCGTAGATGTCGGATGCCATCTGCTTAACTGAATCCTGACTGATAAGAGTAACGTGGACGTAAGTAAGTAGAAACTGGAGCCGAATACGAGTGTGCCACTTACGAGAAGGCGGGAGCTAGAATCTTTCTCATTTTGGCGTGGTCTGCACCTTCAGCCCAGACGAGACCTTTACCGAGTACGTTGGCTGCAGGAGGTCTGAATGCTGGAGACTTGACGTAGTTGGTGGTATCGGCAAAGATATACTGAACAGCTGCATGATCGGCCGTCACAATCTACAACGACGATGTCAATCCATCAGAAATGGGTCACGATGACATTCATAGAGCGACCTACGATGTCTGAATGAAACAATGCAGCCTTGATCTTGAAGACAGGTCCAAACGTCCGAGCCCATGACTTGTACATCTCGAGTGCTTGATGCTGGAATACCACGAGTTCATGACCCCAGATCCAACTAGCGATGGTAGATGACTATCCGACAACGGGGATCAGGTCTGCGGGGACTGTCAAGCATGACAAGAATGAACTCACCGGTCCAGGGAGTCGATGGACATCTCTTCGGATAACAAGCGGCCAAACGTAGTTCCTGACCGCGTAGGCGAACACGAAGGATAAGAACAGGCTGGCTAGCGACATGGAGCCTTCTGCTTTTCCGATTTGGGGGCTTGTAGGTTTTAAGGATAGGAAAGTGAGAAACGAGTGTTGGTAAAGAGTGGAGAGTACCGCGCAGAACGGTCGGTCAGAGCGATCGGAGGCGCCTGGCAATTAAAGTAGAACAGAGAGCTTGTTTGAGCCTTCGAATGAAGTTAACTATGTACGATTATAGTCCTCGCGCGTGAGCTCGCGTCCCAGTTTGACTTGCGTAGCTGAAGCTCCAAGGAAGTATGAGAACAGGCCAGATTTGTCGTTCCCAGGACCCTTTTACGCGATTTTATATGCTGGCAGCGGGAGAGCCTCCAATTTTCTTTACCCAAGGGGAAAATGGCAATGAGGACGGGGAGGTGTCGAAAGAAGCACTCGGTAGGCGAAGCGCCGATTATGTCTTTGCTCATCACCATCATGTTGCCGATCCTTCGGTGTTCCCATGCAGAAATTTGACGAAATTTTTGCGTGGAAGATAAGGCCAAGGTCAGAAAAAATATACTTCAAACCTTTTCCAGATCCATAGTGACCTGGGGCGTAACGTTTCTAAGCCCAGCAACCTGGAGCATGAAGGTCGCTGATTAACGGAGGCTTTTGGTTGCTCACAGGGTCGCCTGCTTTTAACTTTTTCCGGTAAATGACCATCATGCATCAAAGGCGCAAGGGGCAAGGAAAGGGTCGCTTACAGTCGACTGGTGCAATGTTTTTGGCTCTGGGCGGCTTCTGCCATGCTCATCGGCTTACTGGGAAGACAAGCCCGGAAGTAAACCCTTTCGGAACCACCCTTCGACCTAATTTTTTCCTCCGTTGGGTCGCCATTCCGTTTTAATATAACAAAGGTTTATTATCCTGTTTTGGTCCCCCAAGGAATCGAGGCCGTCTTGTCCTCTATCACCTTCATTTCACTCCTCTCACTCTTTTTCACCTCCATTCCCTTCCCAGACGCACTCGGGAGCAGCTCGACACGACATCATGGTTGATTGGAGGTCCCCCGAAATCGTTGCGCAGAATGCGCAGGCGTTTACCCAGCTGATGCATGTGCTTCTCGGCCTGTACATGTAAGTGGTGTTCGATGTTGAAGAAACTCTGGCTCCAATGACCTGTGTCTAGATGGGAATGGGCCAATTCGTTGGACTTTGATTGGCAGTACATCTCTGGCAAGAGACCATTCCGATGGCCTCTGGTATGTGACAGGGTCATCTGCTCGTCCATTTAATTCTGACTGGACATCCTAGATATTTTACTTTGCTGGTCGATACTTTCTGCTGGCTTCCATGATCGGGATGTAAGTTCTGGCTAGTCAAACTTCCGTGATGCAATTCTCACTGTCATTTTTCCGCTCACAGAACAGTAGCTCTCAATGTGACGACGTGAGTTCAAAAATTTCACACAAGGACTCGGTCTGATGTCATGTCTTCAGGCCTGTCGATTGCACGGCTCTTTACGCGTTCAATCAACTCATCGGTGATGCGGCTGTTGGCCTTGCCTCGATCAACTTGTCCATACGAACGTGAGTTGCTCAGTTTCGAATCCTGTACCGTCTCCCTATCATGACCCGTTTCCGTTAGAATCGCGGTCTGGTCACGAAACAAGTGGATCATCGGTCTTTTGATATTGATCATCTGCGGCCATTGGTCGTTGATCCTCCAAGGTGAGCTCTCAGTCTACTCCCAACCGAACACAGTTTACCCTGTTCTCCAGGCGTCTTGCTCGAGGCTCAGTGGAATAACGAAGCGAAGACATGTGTCATCCTTTCTGCCGATAACAAAATCCTCGCAGCGACGTTCATCTACTCCATGGCCTTCGACCTTGTTGTATTGCTGCTCACTGCTTACAAGCTCGTTGGCCTCGGTAACGGTCAGAATAGTCAAGTGAAGACCTCAATGTCAACGACCAGCAAACTTGGGAAGATGATTTTCGCCGACGGTCTCGTTTTCTTCATTGTCGCCTTCGTTGCCAACCTCCTCGCTTCGATCTTCATGATCCTTGACCTCAACCAGATTATGAGCATCATCTTCAACGTTCCGGCCGCCGTTGCATCGACCGTTAGTCCAGGTTCCCCTTCCCTTTTATGATCCTTATCCTTAGCTCGACCGTTCCTCCTAGATTGTTGCCTGTCGCGCCGTTCGTCGCCTCACAAATTACAACAACGTTGGAGCAGAAATCTAGTCAGTCCCCGGCCGATGATCTTGCATATTGCATCAATCTGACCCTTAACTTTGCTTCCGTTTAGCGGTGCCTCCACAGGGCAGACAGGATCCAACATCGTCTTCCGCACTGGTCCGGCAGCTCAGGTGACAGTGCCACGGGCCTACAAACAGCAACCAAAGTCAGGGGTTCATGTTCAGGTTCGTCCAACTCGGTCATGGTGTGCATGCTGCACATCAAGACGATTTCTTTTCACCATCACGTCCACTGATGCGTTACATTTAACCAGATGGAGACCTTCACTCGTGCAGAGGAGGGGGCCGACAGAGATATTACGGCCGACTCCCCCAAGCGACAGACTGTGATTTTCATGCCCGAGAGCGATAAACGGTCGGACATCGATCTCGAGGCTAAAGGTACCCTTTGAGGAGGTTATTCGGAGCCCGGAATCAGCTGGCAACGCACCTTGTTTTCTTGGATCCCAAACCCTTTACGACATTATCTATCCCTCGTACGACCCTTTGCCACCATACCGACATTCTTCAGGATCTCTGCACCAACCGATAAGCAAGCTCATCAACATTAGAGACAAAATTTCTCTCCCCGCAGACCAAGGGGGAGGGCAGTAGACGTATCGTTAAAATACTCATTCGTTTTGCATAGCTTTCAACACAAGTAACACAAATTCTTTATACCCCCGGAATTCATGGAATGTGCTTTATCATTGACACCATACTTACTCCCTGGGCGTACTTTAGTTGTACCATACACCTACTCAGATTCAATTTCAGTATGCTCCTTCGTGGATTCGTGAACTTGGGTGAATTCGTCGTCGTTTCGTTTTGCTTCCGCTCAAGGCGCCAATCAAGTCTTCTCAAGCGCTGGAAAGATGCTGTTGAGCACTGATATCCGTTCCGTCCTGCATCACCGCAGCTGACATGACACACCCTAAATCCATCATAATCGATCCTCGCAGTATAACGTAGCAAAACCTCCTTAGAACATGTTCTTACAAAAACGGAAATCAGTGAAAGTGAAACCCACCTCTGCAGTGGTAAAGGTCTCCGACTCGGATGACACACTCACGCCGACGCAACGTCAAATGTATTCAGCCGAGAAGATGATGAACTTCCGTCATATTTCGAAGATCCTGGCTACGCACTCTTCGTACATCTTATCGGAAGACGACTTGGCTTCGCCAGACCTCCACGCCGAACTCTCTGGATTGGGTTGGTAATCTTTAGTATCTCTGAAGAATTGCTCGCTCACAGTGGCGCCTCCGCAGGTCAGTTCTCAGAGATCGTGTACAGTGCCATTCCTGTTGAAGTCATATTCAATATGATGGACAAGCTGGTTCAGCCTGGATTCCCCCTGGAGGATTACGCCGTCGTCGCGTCCTCTAGATTGATCACGTCTTTCAAGGGGCATTTGGCCGATCTTCCTGGCTACGTCGCCTATCGACCCAACACCAAACAGCTGGTCCTCGCTTTCTCCGGGACTTCGACGCTTCTACATGCCTGGCATGACCTACGAGCATTGACCCACCGACATCGCAGCGGTCGGGGCGCCGTTCACAGCGGCTTCTGGAGCCTGTACAAGGGTATCAGAGACGCCGCTATTAAAGCTCTTCGCCAAGGACTAGACACAGAAGAGGTCGATGAACTCGTAATAACCGGCCATAGTATGGGTGGAGCAGTGTCTTCGTTGCTCATGCTCACGATTTTGACGGACAATGCCATTTTGGACAAGCCTTCTCTTCCTCTGAAATTGGTTGTGTATGGTGCTCCGCGCTGTGGCGACGCTGGAATGGCTGACTACTGGAACGAACTGGTAGCCGCACGTCGGACAAAGTACGGCGACAACTCGTTCAAGGAGTACGCTATCAAGGCGTACAACGATGGTGAATACTCTAGTTTCCATAATTTCAATCCCCTTGCGAAGTTGGCGACTTGTTTACGGATATCGTGCTATTAGGCGTACCGTCTCTCCCACCCTATAACCTTGGGTATCGGCACTTTGCACGAACGCCTCTGTACTTCCTATGGGGTCATCTGTACCACATNCCCCCCTTCGGAGTCCGAACACGCGTTATTTTACCTCAAGGAAGACGACCCCGATAACGTACGCTCTCCAGAGCATCCCCGCGGTGGTCACAATTACTACAGTGGACGTGATCTGGAGAAGTTTATTCGGCGAATGCGATGGCTACAAAATGCAGTGTCCAGCAGCCCGGACGATTGGGAAGGAAGGTACAGGAAGTACGTGGAGAAGAACGAGAGTTAACTGCCTCCGTGTATGTATTGTACGCATTGATCTCTGTAATTTCTTACTTCTCAGACTTCTAGCGCTATCACTCGTGTGCAAATATTCTCTCTGCGAGCTCTGGTGGCGTTATACCGCTGTATTCTATCTCCTCGTTCGCCCTGTGCAACTTTCTGCGCCGCCAATATCACTCTATTCTCCGAAGTTCATCTCCCCTTCATTCACTTCATCTTTCATTCGAGCGTGTGAGGACTAGGCGCAGCTCTTGGGAATATGAAAGACAGACAATCACTACTTCATCCAGACATCAATTTTTTCATCTCCACAAGTATGGTATCGCTTAATGGTTCACATGAAATCATCTTCCGTCCTCCGTCACTGATCCGGCTACCTAAGGGCGTCGGTGGGAACAAGCTATGTTTTTGTGTGGTCTTTCTTGACAGTCGCCTTCCCAGGCTTACCTCCCGAGGTGACAGTTTGTGGGCGGATTGTTATTAGGGATATCAACGGAGGAGGCAGATTGCTTCCGTCTGTCCGTTCAATCGCTGATATGCACTTTGTCGTAGTGCAAAGTTCCCGCTCTCTCGCTGTCTACTTCGCTTCCCTCATCACATCCTATTCCGTCACCACCGCCATGCCAAACCAATTGGTACTAGCCTATGGCGGCTGGAATAACTATGAACACCCTCATATGCAGAGAACTCAGAACATCGATGTCCATGTGCGCGACGCTGACATTAGACAGCCGAAAGATGCTAAATTAGCGTTTAGTGAAGATTTCGGGTGGTCCGTCTATCACGAATCACGAATGTGTTCCAGTTCTTCGTAGATACTCGAAAATCCATATGTTCGAGCCCATCTCTACAAATACCATTCGCACCCAGCCCTTGCTTCAATGTGCTCCAGAAGGGGTCTACGGCATCCGTGGCCACTTGGTCTACGAACTCTTCGATTCATTGCTGAACATTCCGCCAACCCTGCGTCTGACCGTGACAATGCCGAAAGTGGTGGCACTGACTTTTAACCCCCGTACAATACAGAGTACGGCTGTACGTACACGTTCCCAAGAGCACAGCTGGATGGGTAAGCCATTCAGTAAATAGCGTCGAGCCTGCTCTCCGTGAGCGCTGAGGAAATTCTGAAACGACCACTAGAAAACTGGGGACCTTCATGGTCATCTGAGGAGCCTTGCGAAGTCAAACAAACGGCCGGCGTATTGAAATTTAAATTTTTACGATAATATCTTACATTACGCTTCTTCTTGGGCGCCGTGGGTACGTGCTATACTCAACAGTCCGTCGGTGGTGTTGGTGGGGTGTTAGGCCTTAGGTAGGGACGTGCGACGGAGATATCAAAAGCACTTTCCTCTTCGCCATGGATTTACTCGCCATACTCAACTTTTTGATACTATTGATAGCCCCAGAGGAGATCGGATTTTCACGTGCCGGAAATAGAGAGAGCGTTTTCAATTTTCAGAGGACGAAATGATGATATAGATTGGTGAGGGGCAAATCCACTGCGAAACTTGTCCGTTTGTCCTTGTTGTGGCGCCCCGCCAAATGTCCTCTTCGCCGCGGCTTCAAGTTTCTAGCTTTCCACACTCATATATAGGTCTCACTACATAGGGAGAAAATGCTTGAAATCACAATATCCATGGATTGTTCGGTGTAGAAGTTTTACAAGAATGCGTAGTTCGGAGATACTCACCGTTTCTCAATGCCTGAATTTTTCCCAGACGCTTTCAATCGTACATTCCCTAGATAAACCTGCTATGAGTATTTCTTCTCTATAACATAAGACCTAAATACGAGTGTGGAAGGCTAAAAACTTGAATTGGTTTTCCGGAAATGTGACGGTTTGTGACGTTCAGTGGGTGAAGAATGCTTTGTGACGGGTCGTGACGAAGCTCCTGAAACCCCTGTTAAACCCGTTTTTCGACGCCTATTCAGTATCCATCCAAGATTTAACACTCCAAACATCACTAGCCCCAATGAATAGTGCTATGAATACATTCCTCTGCTATATGAGGGGGAAGCAAGCAGAGAGAACGCTAGACCACGAAATATTTGCCGAGGACACGAATCTGGGCGCTAAGGGCTTTGTCAGCCGCCATTTCCTTTGGTGGATTTGCCCCTCACCATATAGATATGGATATACGGGCCCGTGGCGTAGGTGTGGGGAAAATCATTGGGGATATAGCAGGATATAGCAAGAAAGATGGGGATTGGATTGTGGAGTGTTGGAAAAGCAATGTCGTTGTCGTTAGCTAAGGAGATTGTTGGGAGGAAGGAATCAAAGATGACATTGACAAGTCGCCGGGAGATGCCTTGTATCTACCTCCGATGAACGAGGCCATCGAGCGCCGCAAAAGAAGATAGGTAGGAAACATGTGGAGGAATGAGAGAGGCTGCGAATCGAATAGCAAACGATATCGAGGCAGGCGGCCGGCATACTCTAAAATATAGCATACCAGTGATCAAGCAGGATGTCTGTTCCGAGTCCGAGAACTCTTTGTTCTGCTTCATCAATGTTGACGAGTGGTTAGGATTTTGGGAAACCAGATAAGGGAAGAACGCTCAGAGTGGTTATAGATAACAGCAAATGCAGAGCATCCTGTATATAGATTGCCATCACAAGTCGACAGATGTTCGAATGCCTTGATAACGATATACATAGGTGGTGATATGAAATGATAGATAGCTCGGGCGTCTTTCGCTCCCCCTCGACCTGGTGAGTATGGAACACGGGGGAGCCGAGAAACGTTCGGCGTGGAGGGGATGAAGGGAAGCGGGTCGTACTCGCCGAGAGAAGAAGACGAACAAGATCCCGAGAGGGGCAGACGGATGAGAAGGTCGACGGTGTATAAACGGCAGAGAGGGACGAAGAGGGGTAGGTAGACAGAGGGACAGACAGAGGGCACGGAGGGCTTGATTGGGATGCCGAAGAGACAGAGAAACGCCGAGGGACTGGGCATTCTCCATTCCATGACGGGGATAACCATAAATCAGAGACTCAGATCGTGGGTGCACATCATCCAAATCAGACCGTTGGAGGTTCTTCGAAAGACATCCCACATCCGGTGGATACAGAACTGCGAGGCCTGCGTTGCAATTTGCAATCCAACGGAAGAAGTGAGAAGAAGTGAGAGAATTTCTTGCGTCAATCCACGCATTCGCTCCCTTGATTCCTTGATTGGTGTGGGTACATAGGTGGTAAGGTGGTAGTGGTCGTTGGGAAGGGGAAGTCCTCAGTTTTGCGTGATATTATGGGATCGTGCATGTGGACGGGGCCTAACCTATTGGGGCGGCCGACGTAGCACAAGGTTGACTCAATTTGCAAAGAGCCAACTTGAAGGTTGAAGAGCGTTCCAGCGTGGTGGAGGAGTAGAACCCTGGAGGTTGAGTAAATATCCTTGAGAAAAACCATGGCGCCATCGGTGTGTGAAGAAGTCTGCCTGAACGTTGAAACGTTGACGTCGCTTACTGGTGAGCTTCGAGCTTGAGCTCGCCGTATCTTGGCATCCATCAAAATCGCTGTACGGCAAAATATATTTGAGAATGGATAACCGCAGATAAATTCTGGTGCAGGTGGAAGGGTAGCCGTAAGAGACAGGTATCTTGATAATTGCGGTGGTTCGCATTAAGCCCCCTGGTGCTGATTGAAGCTACGCAAGGCATCGTAACGACAGAGAGATTCGCGAGCTTGGAATCATGGTTCTAGGGGGAGCTGGGCACATGCATACTCTATCTAGAGTATGTTTGTGGGCGAATTCCGCGTGAGACACTTCGATTGGAGCTTGGAGCTAGAATGGAAAGGTTTTGGGACAAGTTCGCCGCGTCTTAGGCTAAGACGGACTCCTTTCTGGCAGAACTTTGTCGCTGAAGACCGTTACGTTGGCGCTGCGGTGGGCGCGAAAAAAAACTTCTTGTTGATTTCGTGGGCTACTGGTGATGCACTTTCTGATGCACCAGGTCGTCGTGGTACGCGAGCACGCATAGGTCCAGGTACCACTGCCTGTGGCCACAGGTTCGGCCTCTGAATCGAGGCTGAACAGGAACCCTGACTTGAACTGCCTCGCCTTTCGACAAGCTCCTCCAAAAGGACATTCCTGGATTTCGCTAGGCCGGGAATATTTTTGCTGCAGATTTCTGATTGACCCCAATATGATGTGAGTGTCGTAATCCCACCTGAGAATCGGCACCAAGGAAGAAAAGACATAGCTGGCAAGGATTCACAGCGGTTGGAGACGGCACCTTGTGGTCGTGTTCGTGTGTTTCCCCGGTTGTTCGGAGAAGATGCTGCCTTTCAGACGTTGACCTTGACGCCCGCAACTGTTCCCCCTCCGCATCCGACATCCACCAGCCTCCGAATTCCATGATATGATGGAAATGGACTTGGAAAAAGCGCTAGTGCCTTTGTGGCTCGCAGAACATGAGCTTCCATTCATCAAAGTATATCTTTGTCGACAAAGTCCCCAGTTTCACTATCGCAATTAAATTATACTAAACAGGGGGACGAAGTGAAAAAATGATGGTAATAATTTTGTTGGAGGGTTCACCGAGCGATGTCAAGCTTCGATTCTCGAAAACAGGGCTGGAGAGATGAAAAAAGTGAAGGGTCGACTGAGAATGGATACCTCAAGGGGAACAAGAATTCTTGGGAAGAAACTTCTTCTCTCGTTTGGGTCATGACCGGTTTTGGCCCAGCCTTCTACTCTWTATAACCTCCTTCCTTCTTCCCCTCATCATCACGCCCTTCCCCTCCCCGGTCGTGCCCACCGTTCYTTCCATCCCCCTCCCCTCGTTGTCCCCGTCACAAATCCGCAAAAATGGTCGACTGGATGTCCCCGACGGTGATCGCCCAGAATGCGGTCTCCTTCAGCAGATTCATGCATTGCTTGCTGGGCCTCTACATGTCAGTTCTGCTCGTCGTCGGCCGCGTCTATATGCGCCTAATTTCTTCGGTTTTTGCAGATGGGAGTGGTTCACATCGCTCGACTTTGACTGGCAGTACATCTCGCGCAAGCGCAAGTTCAGATGGCCGATGGTAAGGGCTTCAATTTGTTCCACGAAATAYGGGATCTGACGTCGGCGTAGGGCTTCTACTTTGCCAATCGATACTGCTTGCTGCTGGCGTTGATAGGAATGTRCGCATATATCMACCGTTTTCGMCTTSAATTCGNNGCTCRCTGAAYCCGTTKCTCATAGTGCAATTGCTCTGAACGTCACAGAGTACGTGTCAGGGCCTTGCGGCGCGACGGAATCATATCTAATCACATAAYCGCAGGGAAATTGACTGCCAGAGTCTATACACATTCAACTCACTCGTCGGTAACGCGTCGAGTGGYCTGGCCAGTATCAATTTGTCTCTTCGAACGTGAGTTTCAGTTACCGTTGGAGTTGAGCACACRCTGAGCAGCTTCTAGTATGGCAGTGTGGTCGCAAAACAAGTTCATTGTCATCCCACTGGTCGCTATCATCCTCGGACACTGGTCGTTACTTCTTCATGGTCCGTGCTTTAGGCAAATGCAAYAGGTGCATTGTGCTAACTTGTTATTCTTGCCCCAGGTGTCTTGCTCAAGGCCGTTTGGGTCCCTGAAGCAGGCTGCGTGATTACCGAAACCGACAACAACATTCTCGCTATTACATGGATATACTCCATGTCTTTCGACTTTTTGGTCCTTTGCCTGGCTGCCTGGAAACTCGCGTTCCCAGGAAATATCGCACCGCGATCGCGTCTTGTCAACCTTATCTTCCACGACGGTCTTATCTACTTCGTTGTCGCGTATGTCTTTTCCCCAACTCATTTGTTCGTCGTCGTGCTGACTTGATTCCCCAGTTTCTTGGCCAATTTGATCGCTGTCGTACGCAGGTTCCCCAATTCAGCGTCACGACGGAACTAGCTCACTTTCGCGCACAGATCTTCATGAAGCTTAACTTGAACCCCGTCATGTCCATCATCGCCAACGTTCCTGCCGCGATCGTTTCCACGGTAAGATTGTCCATCAGCTTCATAAGGGTACATCCTCCAACGCTAAATTACCTTAGATTGTCGCATGTCGTGCTGTGCGTCGACTCAACAACTACACGAATAAGGGTCCTGAGGTCTTCCAGTGCGCTGCTTTACTCTTTCCCAGCGCTTCATAGCTGACCGTTATACGCTTAGATCGACGAACAACGGAACGACACTTGCCTTCCGAAGCGGCGCACAGACAGCGAACCGCCCTAAGGTTGACACCAAGTCTAACTCGGAGGGTGTCCACGTCCAAATGGAGACATTCGAAAGCCCCTCGTCGTACGCCGAGTACGACGCCTCGGGCAAGCTTGTCAAGGGCGACGTGTATGACCCCGAAGCGCAAATCATCAGCGACGAATTCAAGCGTCCTCCCTACTAAGGGATCCTTCATCGAACAAAAAAAGTAACCTGCATGTCATTATTCGCTATCCGAGCATTGCATCACACATTCCACATTCCCATCAATCCCCATCCCCCCACCACATTAGAGTCACCACCACCTCATTGATCGTCATCATTGCTGTCGCTTTTTTGCTCTCTCCCTCTCACTCACCCTACATTCTTTCGCCACCCACCCATTCGTTCGGCTGCTGCACTGTCGCACTGCTTCTCTGTGTATTTGTGTTCATCATGGAATATTCTGGTTTCGTGCATCCGGCGCGGTGCGTGTTTTGGTGTGGAATTATGGGGTTTATTTTTTGATACGGCGGGTATATTTCCGAAGTGTCTTCCTCCCGCGCTCTCTTCTTTCGTTACCTCCCCTTTACTCGGGCTTGATGTACCTCTTTTGGACGCGTCTATGTCTTGTGGGGCGGTGTGAGAGAGAAGGAGAGGTTTTTTTTGTAGGCGGTCGTATACTTTAGGCGGATATACGAGAAAACAACATTAACAGAAAAAGGATTCAACAGTTTGTATAGTAGCACTTCCCCGTATTTTTGTTCATCACTTTCCACTCGCCCCGTAGGTTTTTTTNGTTGGGGTGGCGGGATCTTATACCTTGCCATAGAATGATAAACCTTTTTGGATTGCGTATCCTCCTGCCCGAGTTTTGTCTTTGAATGGGGGATAGAATGCTGAATGTTGATGCAGGTGCTTGAGCACCGGCTACGGAGCGGTGCGTATCAGTCTCGGAAGCGATTTACGGTCGAAGGTATGTCAACGTCTTGAAGGCGGTTCGACGAACATTGATTTCCTGGATCTGAACAAGGAAGAAGGGACTCGAGGGAGGGGAAAGGACGATCAGGGCGGTGAACTATGTCAGCACCTGAGGTGTCGTGTAAACATGACTTAGAACACTGTTCGTTCCTTGGTAGTTCCTTCGCTGTCTCTCCCATCTTCCCATCTTCACAATTCACACCTTCCATCTTTTTTTTCTGAGAATCTAAGTAGTTAGCGCTATTGAAATATTGACTTGCATCATTTTGCGTGACGTACAATCAGGAGGTTGGGCTGGAATATCAGAACGACGACGGGCTTTTGAATCTGGGCTTTTGATTATCTGAGTACTAGTGCGAGGTGGATTGTGGAGGTTCTCAGTTGATGGACTTCGGCGCATGTTGACTCTCGGTTGTTGCCTTTCTAGGTATGTTGAAAGAGGTTTACTAGTTCAAGTTGGACGTTGACGTGGAGGGCTGGGTGGCGAGCGAATGAGTCTCGAGCTCACTCCATCACTGTGTAAGAAGAGAAGGTAACGCTGTCGTTGAGTTGAGGCAGGGTTCGTCGGGTATGAGGCCTTGAGGCTCAAAGTTCAACGTTGGATGGGGGACCCTCCGAAACAGTTCGGTCGAAACTTGGATATCTCATGGTGGGTGTATTGACTGCCTAGGTAACGGCGTAAGATATAAGTACAAAGTAACCACCATCACCGGTTATTGGCCCAGGGTTGGTTGGCGTTCGGGGCGTACCGTCGTCGCGGTTTGCTTTCGGCGGAAGAGGTAATCGATGCCATGCTCGGCCTAGGGATTGAGATATCTGATAACATTCGGACTCTCGGTCTCGGAGGCAGAGGAGACAACATAGTTCATATATCATAGACATGATAATATCACTCAACACGACGATCCTGACTTTGAATTTAAAGGGAGTGCACGCCTTGGGGCTTTTGAGGAGACTTGGCAGGCGAGTGGTCGGAGACGACGTCAACAGGCAAGCACTTGAATTGAAGCATGGCACGATAGAGGACAAAAAGGGTTGAAATCGGAGCGTTAAGATGTACGGGTGAGGTGTGCCTAGTACTAGTGGGTTCGAGTGCCATATCAATTAGGCTGGAGCAGCTGAGTGGACAGCCACGTCCGAGACGGTAAGGCAGGGCTGCACGGAGGTGGTAAGTGAGGAACAGTCGTCCGACGCCGAAAACAATGAACAAGGGGTGTTGTATATGTATCTGTTTAGAGATTCGCCGGGAGAGTGGGCTACACGAGTAGGATTAGTAGGGTCGAGGAAACGCGTCCGTGCATCCTGGTGTTCGAAAGAGACGAACTACTTCGAGGCATCGATGGGCCAGAAAGGGAACGGTACTCTTCGATGTCCTCGATATCGAACGAGATGTGGCGGCAAAAGTGACGTCGCGTTGCGAAGGATAAGTACACTGATCGAAGAGGGAAAGAGGATCGAAGCAGACAGATGAAGGGGAAAGAAGGGCGACCCTTCCTGGACTTCCAAGGCTAGCCACAGCTCTACATTTACCGCCACCGTTACTATAAGGTTAGCGTATTACATTGAGGGGTACCAAGGATGGAGCGTCAGAACCGGCTTGATAAAGAATAAGGATAAGATCAGGACTAACCGCAATGATATAGGTAGTGGGGTCCTCCATGCCTTCTTTTGCACGCGAGGACCCCTGCTGCTGCCGCGCAATACGATCCTATGATATATCCGCTTGAAGGATTCTTGATAGACCCCCCCTTAACTGCAATCGGGCGATGGTCCGTCCTCCAGCTTCAACACCACACCATATTGCTGAACAACAGCGCCGATCCATTACTACGATCCCGAACAAGTCGACGTACCATCCGACTCATAGACAACACGACTACTTGCGCTTGAAGCAAGCCTGCAGGGATCCCAAGCCGGTTTCGCCCCGACTACAGTCTTGACCGGTCGGAAAACGGTGGGATCCCATCTTCAGGCTTTTGCCCGCCTCTTGCAGAAGTACTTGGACTGGGCGGGATCTTTCCGAGTGTTGCTATGAGCTGGATGTGACACCGATATGGACGGAAAAGTTGAAGTCTTCTAGATGTGGTGAACGGCTTGCGACCACTCTTCTTCGTCACCTTGACGTTCGAGGATGCTTGAGGATGGGGAATGTGGCAAGACGGGCGGGGTGTATTTATATGGATTGTGGGGGGCACAAATAATGGAAAATACTCGATGGTTTATGTTGATCAACGAAACAAACATTGCAGCGCATTCCATCATGTGATGACATGCCCACGGCGGGAAGAGCGTGGCGGTGAGCAAGCGGGCTCTATGGTCAACCACTGGTGCTCTAAGACTCCAGGATCCAGGAGGTCATCGACACAATAACGGGTTATCCTACTAAGCCCTGGTGAATGTGGGAAGTCTGTCGGCAACGCAGCAAGCAACGACGACGTGCTCGACAGAAGTATACGCCGGCAATGTAAGTTTAAGGCCTTGTCGCGTTCTTTGCGAGTGGAACGCCATCGCGAAGTCGCCTAGAGTATAAAACGCGGTTCACAAGGCCAATCGGGATGTCATAGAGCTCGGGCGTCCCGTCCTCAGAAAGCGCGTATTCTCGATACGCGTTTGGCATCGATGACAACGTCGACAACGCCTCAGAAGTGGATTCTGGGGGAAAGTGCGCCAACGAGTCTAGTATCTCCGGATTAGTTGTGCATAGTTGCATCCAGCGACAAGCTCACCAGTAATCGTCGCCATGTCCTCAAACCCAGGCGTAGCTCGTAATGCCAATGCAAAGTACGTGAAATACGTCAACAGAGTCACTATGATAGACCAAGCTGGAATTAGGATGGCCCATTCACGATTAGGATACCAGCCAACGCCCATAGACACGATCCAGGCGTCAGGAAGGAGAGCCCAGAGGACGTAGACGATGAAGAGGATGGTTGTCGCTGTCCATGCAGCAAATCCGTAGAATTCTGGTGCGCGTGAGTGGTGGTGGTGAGGAGGAAGAGGAGGGAACGGCGCGACTGGTGAGGTCGGCGACGTGGGCAACGTTTCTGACGATGGGGACATACCAAAGAATTGGGCGCCAATTTGCAGACGCTTGGTCAACAACGTCCACGCCGACGACCACGATGGCGCTTCAGCAACTTCAGCCTCGATAACTCCCCACCCAAGTACCTCGACGACGCTCACAACGACGCCGACGATGATGGCGGCCGCTCTTCAGGCTCAGAAACGCGCCCTTCGCAAATCGATGTCTGAAATACTCAGGACCATAACCGCCGAGGACATCCACTCTCAATGTTCGTGATATGCGTTCTCGCTGTTTCCGACGACGTGCAAAGCTCTGTTATTCAGCTCTCGACATCGCACACCACCTCTCTCAGCTGCCCTCTTATCAATCCGCTCGACGCATCAGCTGCTTCCTCAATATGCCTACTGGTGAGGTAGACACCTCACATACTATCCATGACATTCTCGAAGAAGATGCGTATCTGAGGTTATCTTAATGTCTCCAGCTAAATGTATGCCTAGGGAAGGCGCTATTCGTTCCCAGGATTGATAAATCCACGCCAGGTCGGATGGATTTGCTGAGGATATACTCGACGGCCGACTTGTCGCGATTGAAGCCCGGAACCTGGGGCATCAGGGAGCCCGAGGCTTTCATGACTGTGGAGGAGACCGGAGAGTCGCAGCGCAGACAAAATGGTGTGTACGAGTCGTGACCTGGTCATGAGCATCGTTGTTCTTACACTGAAGCTCGTAGCCTTAGACGAAGATTGTGATGACCTAGATGTTATCCTGGTGCCAGGTTGGTAGAAACACCGCAGGACACGAATATACCAGCTGATCTTTGCCCACCTGGAGGTGTTGCATTTGACCACACATTGTCCCGGCTTGGGCATGGCAAAGGATACTACGATCGATACATCAACAATTACGTCGGGTTAGGCAGGAAGAAACCCGTACTAGGTCGGTTTCGCTAACCATCTGCTCATCTCTCCCCCGGCTGATGACCCGCAGTTGCACTGGCGTTGCGTCAACAGCTTCTCAATGCCGATGGAGGATCATCAGCAAATATCATTCCAATGGGCCAGTTCGATCGCAAGATGGACTACATTGTTTCTGCCGATGGGATTCTTCCTGGACCTTTGTTGAGTTGGCTCCCTGCTCCTGGTATGGTCACCGTGCTGATCCCAATGTCTTTAGATTCAATTTGGCAGAGGAGGCACTCTATGACGCAAGTGGGGCCATCTTGTGGAGATGAGTTTCTTGATATTTACGTCGTCGTCGGGTCGTTTTAGAGAACAAGGTAAGGGAGAAATCCATAACATCCTACTTTAGTCATTGATGACTTCGCAGCCCATCTACTGCATGTGAACCCGAGAGCTAAGCAAGTAACCCGATTGGCCATAACTACAACTACATAGCTTCACGAAACGATCTTGTTTCGGAAATACTGTATTGTGTTCACAACAAACTAAGAAAACATGACAACCCCACTCACGTTTGCACCTTCTAAGTAGGGTCCTTTGCTGATATAAAACGACCCCATCGTCTGGTCCACTTCCGATTCCTCCACTTCACTTGTAAGCATCATCTGGGGTTTCCTCTACTAATTGATGGTGCTGGTGACCTATCTATTTCTATAGTGACAAATACAGAGTCCTAATGTCCCTCTCGCAGCTTGACCCCCAGTAGATGGGAAATGTGCCGACCCACGCCTCGTTCCCTCCCGCTGTCCGGTGAAGGATCTAGCTCCATGAAGTTCGCGACGGGATGCTTGAGTTGTCGCTTGGGATCTGCTGCCTAGCTGGTCTCAGTTCCGTCACTAGGTCCGGTGGTCGCCAGAGGATGTCCAATGGCCAACGTGATCAACACAATAGCTGTTCGCATGACTTGACCTAGAGCAACGAGAGAAGGTAAGTGTCCATTTTGATCATTAGATGATTGAAGTTTTCGAACCCTTAAAATAGGAAGTTGAATCGCTGGACGCATTTATGTAAGTATGAGCGTTGAAGCCCCCCATTTAAGCATCGCTTCCAAAAGGGCTGTCTCTTTGTTGCTGACCAGACGAAGTTTAGGCCCCTTCAAGCACGTGAACTGTTTTCCGCCTACCACGCTATGCTAGGCACAAACTGAGTTAGCTACTTACAACCACAAACGGACGTAGGGCTCTCGAAAGATCCATGAAGCAAGGCCCAGAGTAGGCGAACAATCACCGTAAGACTTATTCAATATCCAACAGGCTGTGGACGGCGTCCATGTCGATGGCCACGGGGAGGCGCCCTGGGCATAGGAACGAGTCCTCTGTACAAGTTGTTTAACACCACAGCCAGTCCAATATACCAGCTCGTTGCTTCCGACGTCGAGGGCCAGTACATCACTCCTCGGATATGGACAACGTTCCCATGACTTTTCGATCCTAGATAGGGACGGAGACGTTATAAAGGTAGCAGACTCATCGCATGTGGCCATTCCTCCCCTCAGATGCAGAAAGTCAGTAGCTTGGGCAAGCCCTCTCTGACCCTATCCAGTATCCACTCGTACTCAATTCCAAAAATTTAGGAAATAGCATTGGTCATTGCTACTCTCCTGGAGCGATGCTCCGTCGTTCCTCGGGTCGTCCCAGTTGACGATGAATTCGTTCAGCAATGCCTAGACGACGCTGTAACCCATGGTCTTTCACTAGACGAATCTTCGCCTGGCACTCCCTCATTCCGTCGGTTCGTCATCGGCGGAGCTTCACTAGCTTTCATCGGCTATGGTCATATAGAATGCTTGGAAACGAAGAAATACATCGCCCTGTCTAGCGCTTTGGCCATCTATATCGAAGACTTATACAAAGATGCCCCAGAGCTCGTCAACGAGTTCACCAACAATTTCTACATGCACCAAGTGCAGAAATCATCAATCCTACAGGCTTTTGATAGATGTCTTCGGGAGACTTCCAAATACTTCGATGCTGCCCAAACCAACCTGATCATAACGTCTACTTTGAACTTCGTAACTTCGATATCTCTTGAGCACGCTCTGGAAACTGTAGATGTGAGTGGACTGCGATACTTACGCAACGAACCGTCAGTCCTAACACCGGATATGCCTAATAGGTTTCCCCCAAGGCACGGCAATTTCCTGGATTTCTTCGTGGGCTATCGGCCTCTGCTCTCTCCTATGCCATTTTTCTCTTCCCAAAGGCCATACCTCTGGAGCTCTACATGCAAGCCATGCCTTCGATGATGGGGTTCATTAGTCATATGAAGCAAGTCCATCTTTTTCCCCGAGACGTTGTTGTTAGCTTGCTGACAAGCGAACCCGTAGTGATGTCCTTTCATTCTATAAAGAGGAATTAGATGGTGAAGGCAACAACTACATCTCGACTCTTGCCTTTTGTCGGGGCTGCTCGAAGCTCAAAGTCTTGCAGGAATTAGCTGATTCAGTGGCCTCGGACTTTCGGACAACGGTGGACATTTTAGCTTTATGCCCTCCCGCCCTTCAAGCATGGAAGTCATTCGCGAGCGGATTTGCCAGATACCATTTGTCATCTAAACGATACAGACTTGAAGAAATCGTGCACATGGAGCTGTCGAGTGATGCGTAGATCACTTGGGTGAAATTTGTATTACCTCCGTGCGTTGAATATGATTCCATCGCTCTATTGTACTGCAGGTCACATCAGAGGAACTGAAACGCTAAGTAGCAAATCGATTCCGAAAAAGGGGGGGNTAAAGGGACTACAACGACCAGTCCAAAATCAATTGAATTCGATTTCCGAAGCTTGAGTGTCCTCAGCTCGACACTGTTGGGCCTCTCCAAGACCTCCAAACTGTCTACGAAATCTTGTACATTTCAATCCCGCGCCAGGGTTCGCTATGCCAGATTTATTTACCAAACGAGCTTGGAGTCGACGCGCTCCTGATGCCGATAAGGGGTGCGTGACGAGTCCCTCCACTATGCGTGGTTCAAAAGCTTAGCTTATGGTGCTCCTTCTATGTTTGCAACCATGCATATCAGCACAAGTGCGCCAAGTTATCAGCAAATTCAGCAGGACGGACCACGTTCTCTTGACAGCTTGACACTCCACTGGCACAGGGACGGGGATGTTATAAGAGCAACGCAATTATCATATGTTACTAACTACATCCAACGCCATCGCTAGATGATCTGGAATGCACCAAGTCAGTAGTTTCGATGAGTTAGCTCGCATTCTGTCCTTACTGCTCAATCCAAAAATTTTAGGAGATAGGGCCTATTATCACTGCACTCTTGCGACGCTGTTCCATCGTTCCATGCGTCGCTGCAGCCGATGGTGAATTTCTACAGCAATGTCTGGATGATGTCGTGGAGAAGGGCTGCTCCTTATCCGAATCTACGCCTGGCGCCCCCTCCTTACGCCCCTTCGCCATCGCTGGGGCTTCATTAACTTTCTTTGGATATGGACATCTAAAATGCTTGGCAACGAAGAGATACATCGCGCTCTATAGTGCTTTGGCCATCTCTATCGATGACCTGTACCAAGACGCCCCATCGCTTGTCAACGGGTTCACCACCAATTACCATATCCACCAAACACAGAAAACGCCAGTCCTACAAGCTTTCGATGACTGTCTCAGAGAACTGCCCAAATACTTCGATGATGCCCAAGCCAACTTGATCATCACCTCTAGCTTGAACGCCGTAACAGCGATGGCTCTTGAGCACACCTTAGACACTGTAGCTGTGAGTGGTTGGTGCTGTGTCAGATACGGTCGATTTTCCTTCATTCTAACAGCCATGTTGCAGGCTTCACCCAAGGCGCAGGTGTTTCCTAAATTTCTTCGTGAACTATCGGGCACTGCACTCGCTTATTCCCTGTTCATCTTCCCGAGAACCGTTCCTTTGGAGCTCTACATGCAAGCCCTGCCTTACATGATGGGGTTCATCAACTACATGAAGCAAGTTCCTTCCATTATGCAACACCCTGTCAGTATACTTACACACAAGTCTATAGTGACGTCCTTTCGTTCTATAAAGAGGAATTAGCAGGTGAAGATTCCAACTATGTCTCGACTGTGGCCTCCCGTCAGGGCTGTCCCAAGATTAAGGTTTTGGGTGAATTGGCCGATTCAGTTGCCTCGGATTATCAAACGGCCGTGGATATTCTGGCTTCATGCACTCCTGCCCTTGAAGCATGGAAATCCTTTGCGAACGGATATACGACTTTCCATGTATCATCTAAACGATACCGTCTTGGTGAAATTGTACGAATCGCCCCACCGGGCATTGCGTAAATTATTCCTTGTTACAATTCGTGGTAATCGTAAAAACATCGTAGGTACAACAAATTCCATCCCTCTATCGTACAACAGGTTATATCTGAGAGTAAAAAAGAAAAAAAAGAGAAACACTGAGTAGCAAAAGTGAAAGGAGGCAAAGAAGATCTAGAGGATCGTGAAGTCTGGGCTCCAATTTCCGGAGTTTCCGTGAACTACGCACGAGCTGGTCAATAAAGCATTCAGTTCTCGGACGATGGGATAACTTACGGACAACCTGACTTGTCCCTGGTTTCTTCGGGACTACAACCTCGATTGACCCAAGGAGGATATCGAAGTTCGAAGCAAGTGGGTTAGCTTTGAAAAATATATTTATCAGACGCATCGCGGAGACGGTACAGAGCGCGAACCATAGTCTGTGTACCCATTTTGACGAAGGTATATAGATGCTGTCGGGTTACTGATAGGATAAGGTGGGTTTGAGACGTCCCTAAAGAGAATGTAAGGAACACGCTGGAACAAACTAAGAGAAGCAAAAACCAACCATGTGACGTTCTTGATTTCACCCTCATACCAGATGTCGTTCAGCACAGGGCTTGTAATCGTCGGTACGAAGTAGCCACGCTTCTCTAGCGGTACTCCGACGACGAACGAGGCGCAAAGGACGATGGAAGGGAAAAGCATTCTCGTCGTAGAAAAGATCATTGTGTAGATGGAGAAGTAGTCGAGAATGGGAGACGAAGTCAAAGGAAGCTAGCTAGCTGCTGCTGAGTATCGCATCTAATTTCTTCGGCCATTTATATGACTTCGTGGCTGTCTTTGAGTTCAAGGGTTTCAGAATCCGTGTGAGTCGTTTACGACCAAGTTGAACGCCCCTAGCCACGGTATTAGGGTTGCTGCACAGCAGCCCCTTAATACTCCTATGGAAGCCGCACGCCAACGGCATGTTCTCTTCTCAAGCGAAGCTTTTCGCCAGATTGAATTCGCTGCGTTGAGCTCGTGTTCTTTATCAGTGACACCGGAGGGTGTAGTCCAAGTACGCATGGCTTGAAAAGCCCAACCGCCAATGAACCTGAAGAAATGCGTGGCGCGGATACCATGGATGCGGAGGCATACTGCCAACTTGAACGAGCAGACCCGGAAGTTAGAGGCACAGAATAACCGGGAATGAACTATGGTCCCAATCAAGTCCCTAGATATATCGTGTAGCACGATTTCACCTCACCACACTGCCGACGCATCAATGGAGCTATAGGTATGTATGCATTACATTATGATCCAGTCGGATAGGTACTCTACTTACTTCGAGTCAGTATGTGCTTGGTGCTTCGGTATAATTCTGCCATATATACTGCGCAGCTGATCAACAGAACCAGCGCAAATGGGTCCAACGAAGGATCTACTGCTCTACATCCTTCACAGCAACACGACCATACCGACCACCCATAGTCCCATCATTCCGAGAAGCCCGCCGAGACCAGCACCTACAGGTCTCAAAGACCCGGCACCGTTCAACGATGTCGTCTTGTTGCTAAAGGCGATAGCAGGGGTATTGGCGGTGGCATTGGCGCCATAGACGTAGGAAGTGATGTTAGGTCCAGGCTTGGTAGGATCCGAGCATTTGATAGACACAGATTTCACCAGGGTATAGAAATTGCCTTCCGAAAACTGGTCAGAGGAAAGACAAAACGGCTACAATAAGGCTACTCACCAGCAGACTTGTAATCGGGGTCGTCCCAGTTGATCATTCCACCGGCCCATTCAACCGTTCCAGGAGCACTGCCATTAATACCCGCGGGCCAGATACTCAGTTGCACACGCGCTGGTGTGGTAGGGTATTTCTTGATACCTCCATCTACAGTATCGGAGGCTTTGACCGTGCGAACAGGTTTGTTGTCAACCAAGAAAGTAAGAGTTTCGGGTTGCCAATCGATCTGTAGAACAGGTGTTGGTCAGGAGGAAGCGGAAGAGGGACACTCAACAAGAGACATACAGTATAATCATGGTAATTACCAAAGGTATCAGATATGTCCTTATGCACAGCACCATTATTATGATCAGTGGCTATAGAGGCGGATGAGACGACGGATAGAGCAGTGGAAGATTGGACTTACGAATAACACCCTGCCAGAAATAGTTGCTTTGGCCTTCGTTGATGGCAGCGCCTGGGAATTCCCAGTCGATTTCATCTTTAATACCACTCATGGTGATAAAGGCTACAACAACACCTCCCCAACGACCGGTCTTAACTAGAATCATCTGATGAGTATGCGATGTATTTGAGAGGGTGATGAGACTGACGTCGGGCTGTGATAGTTCCGTAATGCACGTGGCGCGTGGAAGAAATCCTGGTCCCGCCATTCTCCTTGGTGAGCAGCAAGGCAAGCTCACCACCGGATGAGTTGGTATTCATGATGTTGCCCTTGTCGACAACCCAATCTACACAGCACGACCACCATCATCCAAAGGGGAAACGATGCCAATGCAAAACAAAGGAAGGCGAAAACGAAGGCGAAGAATGATGGGATTGATTGATTAGACCGAAATACAAGCAATAATAGGAAATGGGCGAACCATAAGCAGTGGCGTTTCCATCGAAAAAGGTAGCATTGGTGAGGATTCGTGAGTTGTCGGAAAATACATGCTGTGAAAGTGGTGATTCGCATGCCGACGAAGGTTTTGAGAAAGCGGCCTCAGCGCACCGTAGCGTCTTGGCAAATCGGAGCTGGCATGCATGAGTCCAGTGCCTTCGATTCGAGGGGATTGCATCCGCCTAGACAGAACTATGAAAGTAATGAGGTTGAACAATCTTATAAAATCACCGAAAACGCGGGGAACTCACATCGTCCGAGCCGCAGAATCCAAACTCGCCTAAAAGCGCAGCATTAGCCGTCTTCACTCATCTCTGCCACACTCCCCGACGCTGAAATGAAGAAAACCTACTGCAGCAAGGCGCGGATGCAGGACAAGGGTTCGTCGCATTACTGTGTGTATTCCGAAAGCGACCTCGTCAGTCTCTCTAGGTCTCTCCGAAATTAAGTGAACCAAACGGCGAACGCACCAAGTCGTTGCGTACACTGTCGACGACGCTGAAAGCGCGGCGAGCACGCTAGCAAGGAGAGCGTGGTTGCGATACATCTTCGTCGAAAGCGAAGAGGACTATGGGGTCTGGCGGAGGGGTAGTGTCTACACTAAAAAGTTAGTTCTGTTACAGTGAGGCATTAGCCACGAATGTGAGACAGCCAGCTCGATGACGAACTTGATTTGAATCCGTCCGTGACGAGTGGTGGTGGTGAACGTAGTAGTAAAGACTGAAATGCACAAAGAGCGTGGTGGTGGTTAGCCGGAGAGTTGGGAGAGATTCAAATATTCGGAGGTCTTGGTTACAAGCACATGGAAATTGATCAGAGGGGGCCGTTGGGCCGTGGTTGATTGGGTGCCTGGGGCCAAGCTTCGTTTACGGCATCCAACGATCACGCGCACGCCGAGAGGATAGGAGCACAGGGGCGAGTCTGATTGCGCAGCAAAAATCCAACAAAAGTTCAGCAAAACATGGTAAAAGCAGGAGCAGTCGAGAAAGCAAAAGAGAAAAAAATCCAAAACGCATCACGCCTCTTCCTTGAAGAAACTTCTCATCGTATCCTTCATCCTCAGTAATACCTCCCTTTGCTTCGTCTTGTCCGACGGAAGTTTGACCTTCCCTGTACACAGTCCCACGAGGTAAGCGAAATCGGCTTGGAGGGGTAAAGGAAGCCTGGCTGCGGCAGATTTGCTCCGTTTGTCTTCCAAGCGTTCCTTGAAGTGTTGAGCGAATTGTTTGGACACAACATCCGCACGTTCAACGACGGGTAGAGGAACGCCTGCAAGGTTAGCGACATGGGTACCGAATGAAGAAGTGGCTGCGCCTTCGATGAGCTTGTATAGAAAGACGATCTAAGAGCCAAATCAGCAGCGGACCATTGTAAACATTAGAAAGGGCGTACATCTCGCTTCTCCTCGTCAACCATCGTGGCCATATGCATCTGTCGAATGCTTGGGTGCCAGGCATAGTCATCGGTGAGAGACCCATAATGTGTAGCAAAGAATGACAACGGCAAGGTATGAGTTGCTAGCTCATGGAGCACGGCCTAACGCGGTTAAAAATTTAGAATAACTACGCGAGAAAGGCACCTTGGTATATATGAGCGACTCACCCCTGCGATTGCCATTCCATCCTGTGAAAGCGCGGGTCGGATAATTTGTTAAGCCATATACACCATCAAGCCAAGGAATCGACAACGTACGTAGGTAGAAGTACCACGGCCCAGTTCTGAGGACGGTTATCATTTTAGACATCGGATGTCATGGCTGAGTAGAAGCTCTTACCATCCAGAATTACGAGGGATTTGGGCGTAGCGTCACGGAGAATCTTGCAACTACCGACAACCAATCAGTACCAGTGAACGAGGGAGCGCCATATGCAACATACCACTCATCCAGCTCGACTTTAAACGTACTGGCGTTCGAGAACATATTGTCGTATGCCCCCATTCGAGTGAGGATACTATCGACTGGACAGAGTCTATAATTCACGCCGTTAGTACATCCTTGGGCAAGTAACAGGGCAGCTTACTTCGCACTTGACGCTGGAACCATCATGCCCAGCTGTGCCATGATCTACAAGCCAGACATTGAGAAGGAAAATTCACTAGGCATCAAACGACACCTACAACACCAGTGGCAGTCATTCTCATGACCTACAAAATGGGAGTCAGAAAAAGGGAACAGCNTGGAGTACCGGCTCGAGACACTCACCGTGGACTTGCCTCTGTGGACCGAGGAGATCAGCGATACTCACGAAGAACGAAGACACGATACATACGCCATGTTTGGTCCTACGCAGCAATGATCAATCTCGCAGCGCAGCGTATAAACACATCCATAAACGTACCTGTCAGCAACGCAATTCTCCCCTTCCCATCCCCAAGTTTCACATCGTTCGGGATGAAATCCCTTACCCCAGAACACAACGTCGGGTGTCTCAACTCCTCAAAGTCCAAGAACGCTACATCACCCTCCACGAACTCGGGTCGACATGACGGCTCCCCTATAGCAAGAGAAGACTTTGCCAAACTCAACAAACAATCCAATTCAGCGAAGACCCGGACGGCACGAAGCCATAAGGAACGGTCGACGTCGAACTCAGTGAACAAGCGAATATGGAAGGATTTTATGGCTGTTGAGCGAGTTTCTCGCGCTTCTTTGAGGCTGCGGATTGTGGCTTGAAGGGAGGGAACGACCCAGCGAGCGGCGGCCTAGAGAAGGTCGTCAATATTTAGCTTTGAGCTTGAAGGTAAGAAGGATCGAGTAAAGGACCTTGGTAGAGCCGCCTTTGCTCCAATCTTTAGGAATATTCTTCTGTCCAGCCTTCGTTTGAACCAGGTAGATCTCCTGTAAATATTGATCAGACCTCCAAACTAAACGGAAGCGGCATATAATAACCTTGTTCCCCTGTGCACTGTGCCAGTAAGTCAGGGAACAACCGATCTTTTTCTCGAATTTCTTGAGCTCGCTCTCCAGTTCGCTTTCCAGCTCTTCAATCTCGTCCATGATCCTGTCGTATTCCTCGTCTTTGCCTTTTTCAGGTATCAATTCATCGGCATCTAGAAACACAAATGTTAAAAGGAGCTATTCCTCAGGAAGGAGGATCAAACCTTTATCGGCCGGGGCCCTATATAGCTGCTCAAGAGCCTTGATATTTGCGGTCAAATCTGGGGCGCCACGCAGTAGACCAAGCACTGTTTTCGAGCTAAAAGACTCCGATGCATTTGCGAGGCTAACGAATCCATTGCTGAGCTTTCTGAAAGCCTGAATGAGCCCCTTAGGTGAGCCCAAACCCGTGCAAAAGGAACGAGGGACGGGTACTGACTGATAGTACTTTAAGGAAGTCTTTCACTTTATAACTTTTAGCGTGAATGCGAGCAATTGCACGTTCCAAGTCAGGAAGAGATTTGGCGATCTTGAGGAAGTCTTCTTCAAAGGCAGGGTTGTCCATGAGATCTTGTACAGCATCCAGCCTTCAGAACACGATGAGCAAGTGGCCGAAACCAGAAGGAATACATAGTTACCTTGCATTGATGTCTGAGATATCTCGTAATGGCATGCACAGCCAGATCCTGAAGAGTCTCTTGCCTGACGAAGGTGGGCGAATCAGTCCAATTGAAGACACTAAACCGACAAGATGCACTCACCGAAAGGAGTCGTGCACCGATTTAATAGTTTGAGCAGCGAGCCCTCATCAGTACCCTCATTGTTCAGTAGAATCTAACGGGGAACCTTATGCATCAAAGAACTGGCCAAGAAGACAACAAAGCATACCTCCAAATGCGCAAGTGTCTGACCATCTAGGACGAGTCCCTGACCCCTCTTCATGGGGTCATAAACGTTGAAGTTCTTCATCGTCAAGATATCTTTGTCGATGTTGAGGGTTTGGAGGTACCAAATCATTGACCCCAGGGCTTCGATGGCGGGTCGGTAGCTAACCATCTCACGGATGCACTCCGGGACATTGACAGGCAATCCGAGTTCATCGTCCATCTCATCGTCGCCAGTATCGCCCTTATAGATCTCCTTGAGTTCGGTGAGAGTTTGGTCATAGGAAAGGCCTTCGACAGTCCTCAAGCTCGTCCAGAGACATGAAGCCGGAAGGATCGCTTTGAGTACACGAGTCGTCGTCACAGAAAGGGTGCCCTGGATAATCAACCGGTGAGTCAGTGGGTACGACGCAACGAGTCTCAATACCTTCGTATATATCATCTCTTTCGGCCTCAGCTGTCTCATCAGCGTCTCCAATCTCGTCCGACAGATGTCGTCTTCAAACGCACTCATGTTAAATTCGGAAGTAGCGCAATCAAGCACACAAATGCCAAATCGTGGAGCATCCTCCTTCCCATCTTCGACTACATCTTCTCTAACCGAGACGCAATGCCCTGCCAAATCATCCGTGAGCAAGCCCGGGTCGACAAGGGTACCGTTCGTGAAAACTTTGTTGAGCTCGCGACGGACGATCTTGTCCTTGGACTTATCCACGGCTGATTTAGCTTTTGGCTTTCCACCTGACTTCTTCTCCGCGCTCAGACGCATTTCCGCCCCCAAAGCCGTCTCAGCTTGATCGACGCGACCAACCTTGTAACCTGGCGTAGGAGGGTCAGTAAGCTTCGACAGTGCAAGGGGGAAGCAAACATACCTTTTCCTAGGAACTTCGCTGCCCAGAAGTTGAAAGACATTTCGGGCACGCCAACCATGCACATCTTAACGCGCTGGGTCAACTTCAGATCAAACTCCTGGTGTCCAATACGGGCGTCATCTTCGTAGAGCTATCAGAAACGTGAGTTTGAGGAAATCGACGAACGTTCCCATAGCTCACCTCAAAGAATTTGCTGAGGACAATGAATGATTAGCATGCTCAAGATGACGAAGGCGATACTTACCCTTTCTGGAAGAAAAGCACCTAGACGTTTGATCAGTATCATACTTTTCATGAAGGAGGAAAATACAGATACCGTATCGTAGTGGTTTTGCTTTATCTAAGTGACACATCAGAGCATTTCCTTTGAATTATGAAGCGGCATACTTACTTCCCAAAACTAGAAGAGAGACATCAACGACTAGACTCATCCAAAGGACCAGCACTAACCTGCTTCTCAAACGGAGTAAATTCTTTCCATGCGCTAGGCGGAACAAACAGCGTTCTGGGATCGTACCCAGGGTCACCCGGCCTATTTTTGTCTTTCTGCGCGATGATTAGTCGAGGCACATCGGGTCAGCTGATATGCTTACATCCATGACGTTCTGGAGGAACGCATAAGGTTCTTCAGCAGCCTTCTTTTCATCTTTCTTTCCCCGTTCACGCTGCTCGGCAGCAGTGAGAAACAGCGCGCTTCCGCTAGCGAGAGATGCCGAAGAAGCGTCTTTCGCAGAACTCTTAACTGCGGCACCACCTTTCTTGGGCTTCGACTTGGTCTTCGTGGGTCTCTTTTCGTCATCGTCGTCGTCGTCGAACTCATCGTCACTTGATGTAGCGGACGAGCGACGGGAAGACCTGGATGATGAGGACTTGATGGACTTGGCGTCAGAGTCCACATCCGAATCTGAAGGAACTGTGAAGTCATCATCATCTGAGGTTGCTGACGATTTCCTAGCTGTGGATTGGAATGAGCGCCTAGGTCCTCACCAAGTAGATGATTGATACACACCTGGCTTCTTTGACTGTTGACCGAAACGGGATATACGTTGGGAGAAAATGGCAACAGACTCGTCATCTTCCTCCGATAATGGCTCAGACATACGTTGCTTTTTGCGTTTAACTGTGTCCAAGCGTCAGTCATCTAAGTGGGCGAAATGGTGACCCACGGACAAACCTTGGTCGGACAGAGGTCGCCCGGGAGATGAGCTAGGAGGAGGAATCTCCTCAGGCACGTCCGAATCTGAATCTACGATGACCTTGCGCTTCATTTGTTTCTAGCCAGATGAATGCGTGTCAAATTCTACCAAAACGAGATGAGTTGGGTGAACTTACCACTGGTACATCTACGTCCATAGGATCACTTGTCGGCGGTGAATCCTTCGCATTACTCCTTGACGACTGCGAGCTTGACTGTCCCGGTGATGATTTGGCTTCAGGGGTGCTGGGCTGCTGCTTTGGCACCTTGTCTGCTGGTTTCAGGGATTTCGCGTTCCCTGCATTGGCAGTCGAAGGTTTTGAAGTGCTTGGATCTTTCCCCTTTCCGAAGAACGCCATAAGGCTTTTTTGCTTCAGTGCATCTGAGCCAGCCTTTGACTTTGAAGACATGATTGGAGAAATGGGCACGCGTAAGGAAACAGTGGATGTTGCGCGCTCAATGCAAGCGAAGACTCGCGGACCGCGTTATTTGGCCATGATTGTCTCTTCAGGGGCTACACCCCTTTCCGCAGAGTTTGCTGAAGTTTGAACGTTCAACGGAGGAAGTCATGGACATTGAAGTTCTTTATGCTTAAGACACGTCAAGCTTCGCTCGGAGGAAGCACTATGTATCCACTTCTTGCGCTGAGCTGATCTGGCCCTATGTAATTCATGGGAACTTCGGCTAGAAATACGGACATTCTTCCTATCTTGGCAGTCACAGTCTTGGTCATGTCGTGGCGCGGGGCCTCCATGTTGACCTCCATTAATGGTCTCGAGTTCTCTGTGCTTGATTCTATACCCACTCTACCCCGTCGTGCCGTGTGAGTGCGTGGTAAGCAGGGTCCCTTTTAGATGTGTTAGTTTACGTTTAATTGCGCGTGGAACCCAAGGTTGCTTATATATAAGCGTCATCAAAACATGTCTATCCTTACCTTCTCTCCCGAATACATTGATCCCAAGCTCAAATTTCACTGCCAACTTCCCGTACAAGAATGGCTGCGCCGACTTACACTCAACCCCCAGTAACAGAAAACGTCAATATATCAAACGGAATCCCTCCGCCAAAGTTCGATTTGCCCGTGAGTAGTAAGCTCTACTATGTATCAATCGAGCTAAAAGAGTCCAGTTTCCCGATTCCCCAGAGAATATAACCGCAAATGTCCTCAAGCTGAACGAAGGCACTCCCGACCCGTGAGTCACTCCTGTGTACCCCTATTCTACTTGGATTTGACTATAACCCAGACGCACCCTCTTTGTCTTCACGAAGCTCATAGAACACCTGCATGGTTTCATAAAAGAGACGAAGTACGCTCTCATACGCGCTCCCTCATGTAGCATTGTGTCGACTTATCCTTTCTCATGTAGGGTCACTACCGAGGAATGGATGAGCGCCATCCAATTCCTCACTCGTGTCGGCCAGAAATCCACTCCGCTACGCCAAGAATTCATCCTTCTATCTGACATCCTTGGAGTATCGGCTTTGGTGGACTGCGTCAACAACCCGGGGACCCCTGGCATTACGGAAAGCAGTGTTCTTGGCCCGTTCCACACAGACGATGCTCCCCATCGTACGTCAACTGAGTTCTCGCTTAATCATTGACTGAAGTGTCATCTCCTTAGTTGAGCATGGGGATTCGATAGCATCAGAAGGGAAGGGGGAATACCTTTATGTCGAAGGCACGGTTCGCGATATCGACGGAAAGCCGATCGAAGGCGCTGTCATTGACACTTGGCAAGCAGATGAGGATGGTGGGTCACATATTTGAACTTTTCAGGTCATCCGTTCATTTCTCAATGTCTTCGTCATCAATAGGTCTATACGATACACAATACGTCAACCGCGACGCGCCTGATCTACGAGGCAGGCTGACCACAGACAAAAACGGCCATTATGAATATCGTGCTGTAGTCCCAGATGCCTACCCAATCCCCGGTGATGGCCCGGTAGGCGAGCTCCTGATCTCTCTGGGCAGACATAAGTGAGTCGAAGGTCGTGCAACCCACCTATGAGTCTTGGCTGAGCGTATTATTGTCAGCATGCGCCCAGCACATATCCATTTCGTGGTTGAAGCATCTGGGTATCGCACGCTGACAACGGCAATTTACCCAGAAGGGAATCCGTATATCAAGAGCGATTGCGTGTTCGGAGTTAAGGAATCGCTTGTTGTCGTGAGTCTCCCCACTGACGACCCATGTGTAATACGGACAACTGAGCTGCGATTCATCACCAGAAAATGTCTGAAGTTCACGATGAGGGCGAGACTCGAAGAAGAGGGTTCCCTTCTGGGAATAAATTCAAGCAGGTCAAATTTGACGTCGTTATGGAAAGAAACCAATAATTGTTCTTTGCCCTCAGGCTTTCGTCCTTACAGGTGATGTTGTCTGGCTACTCCATGTATTTTTCCTTGTATTTCCTGTACTGTATACGGCGCCCGAAGTCTTTAACCGTGTCGAATGTTTCCGGATGCGTGTTCAAACGAGATTTTCGAAACGAAGGAATAGGGTCCAGAATAGGTCATATTCCTTTGGATCAAAGAGAAACCATGGGTGCGGTGGGCGAGGTTCTATGCCTTGCACCCGACAAATGTCGAGTTCAACCAGGGTCAAGCAATGAAACGCTTCTCTAGCAGCGCTTGCGCTCCTGGCTATCGAGTCTAAAGCCCGCAAGGTGATACTTTCAAACCTATTGATGGAAAGAGTTTGCAGGTGTGGGAGAAGGGCAAAGATTTGCTCGAAGAACTGTGATGGAGATACATCCCATTCGTCAATGGACAAGGCCTTGATGTTGGCTAGGCTAGCATACTTCAAGCAGAAGTCGAGTATCTGGGAGGACTGGAAGAGGTAGAAGATACCGTTGAAGAGAACCTCGGCCAGTTGAGGCATCTCGATACGGGAGAAGAGGGAAGGGTCCCCTCGATTGACAAAGCAGATTTGTAGTGAGTGTAGATGATTTAATTTGACAGGAGCGGTATGTCCAAGGATATCCTGCGGGAGCAGAATGTTGGAAATGAACGCGGATACCTTGAGTTGACAGTTCTGGATAGGCGAATCCATGCGCCCAAGGCACCCTAGGAACGAAACCATTGTTTCCGGGCTTCCTTCAAGACCTTTGATCTCAGTCAGGGAAGATAAATGACTCCAAAGATGCTGCAAACGTCTGGCTCCAGCATACTGTACATTGGTGTCGATGTGGCCGGCGCTTCTGCCAAAGAGGTAAGGCTGAGAAAAGTCGCGTATATTCGCGGACGTCCTAGGATATGTATAGAATTTCAGAGGCGAAATCCATATTTAGAAGGGATTTGCATACCCTAGTGGAGACGCAGCCACATCTACTATCATGGCTCTGAGCCCGCATTTCCCGCTAGACAAAGATGTGGTCAACCCGAACGGCAAACCTGGGCATTTTTCTTACCAATGCTTCCAATCCTTTCCTGTAGTAGGATTTAAACACCTAAAGCAGATATCATCTCTGTCTTCATACACCATCATGGGTGCAACTTGTACAAGGGGAAGTAGGTGGGTGTGGGAGTGAGATGGCGTCCGGCAGCTGAGTGTTGAGAACTTGGCAGGAGACAATACTTTATGGTCTGATGAGTCGACCCAGTCACCGACGGCGTTTATTTGCAACGCAGTGTGTAAGATGTATATTACATCCTACGTGCATGGATCGGGGACTATGAGGCGACTGATTGAAGGCAATGGTATGGAGTTTAACTGACCATCGAAGTAGCAAAGCGATCGAGAGGGATACTAACAGAGTAGCCCGTGTAAGAGGCAGCGGTGATCCAGAGGAGATGGACAGATTGGTACATCGGGAAGTGTGAGCGTGCGTGCCCGCGCAAAGTCTCTAGTTCTTGAACATTGATGTTGTGTTGTCTCCAATCACTGGATGATTCAAAACGGTCAGATCAATGAGAACGTCGTCATTACAGGAAAATCTGACATAGAGGCGTAGAAGAAAATAAGCCGTTCCAAAGGTTTCTTGAACATCTCCAATTCTGTTTGTATGGTAGCGAGAATTCGAGTAATATTCGAATCGTAGCCCATATTCCAAATGGCCGACCACAGAACACGCCTCCAGATGGGCCCGATGATGGTCTGCTTCAGACCATCCCGATAACGATGGATCTCCGTAGAAACCACTCTAAGGAGACCAGTATATCGTCGAACTCGATCGGCAATCCTTCGATGCCAAACCAGAGCTTCTAGCAGCGTGGAATCAACGGTTTCAACCAACCGGCCTAGGAGGGCTGTGGTGACGAGAACTCCAGAGAGCTCCTCATTGAGCGAGCTGAAGAGGTGCGCTTCGTCAACAATCATTTCAATTGGATGCAATGTGGTTTGGATATGGACAATAAGATCGAGGAAAGTCGCATATGGTTCCTTGGTTGGGAGTGAGAAGGGTAGGGCTTGGGCAAAGGCGGATTTCTGAGTGATACTAGGGCCGTGCAGAAAGACGAGAGATTTGGAAAAAGTGTAGGTTGAATTATTGACCTGGTTGCCTGCAACGTCGTTGTAGGTGGTTATGTCCGTTGTGCCATAGTTGATGACGGGCATGCTGTTAGTTGGGGAAGAGACGCTGGTGGGATGTTTCCGATAAACCCTAAGTAGCACTGCGATCAGGTTCACCTGGGCGTGAGCTGAGCGTCTCAGACGATAGTGTATAGCACTGATAAGGATTCAGCTGAACGCAACAACCTATAGGCGATCAAAAGGCCCTCACACGCGACATCGAAATGTGGAGATTTAGATACACAAAGAAGTCTTAGTGGTGAACTCCAGTTTTTGGTCCGTGATCAGCAAGGGGCATATTGTAGTGGAAGCTACATAGCGAAGGACCACAGTTCACCTCCATAAGATGGCTCCGCTTGCGTCATAGAGTAGCTCTTCTGCCAAATTGAATCTAAAGGCATTAAATCTAGGATCAGCACGGTGACCATACCAGGAGCAGGGAGCCAACTCAACGAAGGTCCAGGAAGAATCCCATCAGCAGAAACAATGTAGTCCATCTTGCGATCGAACTGGCCCATTGGAATGATATTTGCTGATGATCCTCCATCGGCATTGAGAAGCTGTTGACGCAACGCCAGTGCAACTGCGGGTCATCAGCCGGGGGAGAGATGAGCAGATGGTTAGCGAAACCGACCTAGTACGGGTTTCTTCCTACCCAATTCAACGTAGTTGTTGATGTATCGGTCGTAGTATCCTTTGCCATGCCCAAGCCGGGACAATGTGTGGTCAAATGCAACACCTGGAGGGTAAAGATCAATTCATATATTGATGTACTGCGGTGTTTCTACCAACCTGGCACCAGGATAACGTCTAGGTCATCACAACCTTCGTCCAAGGCTACGAGCTTCAGTGTAAGAACAACGATGCTCGTGGTCAGGTCGCAGCACGTACGCACCATTTTGTCTGCGCTGCGACTCCCCGGTCTCCTCCACAGTCATGACAGCCTCAGGCTCCTTGATGCCCCATGTTCCGGGCTTCAATCGCGACAAGTCATCCGTCGAGTATATCCTCAGCAAATCCATCCGACCTGGCGTGGATTTATCAATCCTGGGCACGAATAGCGTCTTGCCTGGGCATACATTTAGCTGGCTACATGAAGGTAACCTCTGACACGCACCATCGTCGAGAATGTCATGGATAGTATGCGAGGTGTCTACCTCGCCGGTAGGCATATTGAGGAAGCAGCTGATACGTTGGGCTGATTGATAAGAGGGCAGCCGAGAGAGGTGGTGTGCGATGTCGAGAGCTAGGTAGCAGAGATTTACACGTCGTCGGAAACAGCGAGAACGCATATCACGAACACTGAGCTTGGATGTCCTCGGCGGTTATGGTCCTGAGTATTTCAGACATGGATTTGCGAAGGGCGCGTTTCTGAGCCTGAAGAGCAGCCGCCATCATCGCCGTCGTCGTTGTGAGCGTCGTCGAGGTACTTGGGTGGGGAGTTATCGAGGCGGAAGTTGCTGAAGCGCCATCGTGGTTGTCGGCATGGACGTTGTTGACCAAGCGTCTGCAAATTAGCGCCCAGATCTTTAGCATGTCCTCATCGTCAGAAACATTGCCCACGTCGCCGACCTCACCGATCGCGCCATTCCCTCCTCTTCCTCCTCACCACCACCACTCACGCGCACCAGAATTCTACGGATTTGCTGCATGGACAGCGACAACCATTCTCTTCGTCGTCTACGTCCTCTGGGCTCTCCTCCCCGACGCCTGGATCGTGAATATGGGCGTTGGCTGGTATCCTAATCGTGAATGGGCCATCCTAATCCCAGCTTGGTCCATCATAGTCGTCCTGCTGACGTATTTCACGTACTTTGCATTGGCATTGCGAGCTACGCCTGGGTTTGAGGACATGGCGACGATTACCGGTGAGCTCGTCGCTGGATGCAACTATGCACAACTAATCCGGAGATACTAGACTCGTTGGCGCATTTCCCCCCANGAATCCACTTCTGAGGAGTCGTCGACGTTGTCATCGATGCCAAACGCGTATCGAGAATACGCGCTTTCTGCCGACGCGACACCTGAGCTCTATGACATCCCAATTGGCCTTGTGAACCGCGTTTTATACCCTAGGCGACTTCGAGATGGCTCTGCACTCCCAAAGAACGCGACAAGGCCCTAGACTTACGCTGCCCGCGTACATTTTTGTCGAGAATAATGCAGAGCATGTCATCGTTGATGGCTGCGCTGCCGACAGACTTCCAGCATTTACCTCACTAGGATGTCCCGCTATTGTGTCGACGACGTCACGGACTCTTAGAGCACCAGTGGTTGACGATAGAGCCCGCTTGCTCACCGCCACGCTCCTCCCGCCGTGGGCATGTCATCACATGATGGAATGCACCGCAATGTTTGTTTCGTTGATCAACATAAACCATCGAGTATTTTCCATTGTTTGTGTCCCCCACAATCCATATAAATCCGCCCCGCCCGTCTTGCCACATTCCCCATCCTCAAGCATCCTCGAACGTCAAGGTGACGAAGAAGAGTGGTCTCAACTTTTCCGTCCATATCGACGTCGCATCCAGCTCATAGCAACACTCGGAAAGATCCCGCCCAGTCCAAGTACTTCTGTAAGAGGCGGGCAAAAGCCTGACGATGGGATCCCACCGTTTTCTGACCGGTCAAGACTGTAGTCGGGGCGAACACGGTTTGGGATCCCAGCAGGCTTTCTTCAAGTGCAAGTAGTCGTGTTGTCTATGAGCTGGATGGTACGTCGACTTGGTTTGGGATCGTAGTAGTGGGCGGGCGCTGTTGTTAGTGCAATATGGTGTGATGTTGAAGCTGGAGGACGGACCATCGCCCGATTGCAGTTAAGGGGGGTCCATCAAGAATCCTTCATGCGGATATATCATAGTCGTATTGCGCGGTAGCAGCGGGGATCCTCGCGTGCGATAGAAGGCATGGAGGATCCTGCCATTTTCACCAGCCTTTCACTCTTGTTTTTTCCAATCACTCCACGATTTCAGTCCGAAGTCAACGTTTTGCCCTATTTCGTAACTTTACATCGTGAATCTAGTTCATTTTATACCCTAGTAGATATATCGTTTACCCAGCCCCACTGTCTGATTCTTCAGCAGTGTAGAGTACACTGATTTGGGTCCCAACTCTAAACGTCGTTGCTCAGATGCAGCCGGGGTTCTATGTAAAACAATATTTACTTAACAACAACATCCATATGTAGGCCATTCCGGGGCCTACGGGAGAAAGATCCTTTGAAAGAATGCGGTAGTACAGGCTCTTGTGCTCAGCGAACTCGCCCACTCTGCCCAGCCCAGGGGTTCGTAACAATCTCTTTCTTGTACCACCATGTCCTCAGAAAACGGCTCACCGCTTTTCGCGCAAACTAATCCTCTAAACACGCCAGAGATTCTTCGGATTATCTTTGAATTTTGTGCAGACGACGCTGGAATCGCGCTTGTTTGCAGCTTATGGCGCGATGCTTCCTTGCCCGTTTTATGGCGGAGCCTACCATTTCGCAAGCTTCTTGTCCTGCTGCCTCCGCTGTGCATCGCCGAGATAGATGGCACCCGTGTTGAGGTAAGTGTGTCGCTGCTGTGGTGTATACTGCACTCGCTGAGATCTTGATGCTTTTCAGAAATTTTCGCGCGATGTGGATCCCAAAGATTGGGACCGTTTCTTCAAGTATGCGGGAGTTGTACGGTTCATGACTGTCGGTTCCGAGACGAGAGGAAACCCATACCCCGCATTTCTCCTAGATATATCCTGCGCCAGGCCACAAACTCACCGCGACATGTTCCCGAATCTAACCAGTCTTGTCATTCGGGGAGATGCAGTCCCTTACCTCCAGGTTTTTGGAAATGAAAGACTTACATCTCTGACATTACGCTCGCCCTTTGTCGCCGAACGTCTTTTCTCTGTGGTCCTCCGTAAACACCCTCACTTGCAAAGATTGCGTTGCTCGTCATCCGATCAACTTCCCCTTAATGCAGCGTCAGAGCTAGCCACTTTACTGCGCACGTCGCAACTTCGGTTGCTTGAGGTGCCACCCGTTTGGTGTGCGCCAGCCATCGTTGCCTCACTGGCTCACTGCGCTCACCTTGAACGATTGCAACTCACCCATCCCTCGTCCAGGTCAAACGCCGAACTCGAGACCTTCCCGAACACCTTCCCCTTCGAAGCCTTTCCTCTGCTACACGCCCTCCATATTTTTGCACCTTTCGACCGGGCTTGTCGCGTTTTTTCTCAGCCCGGGAGGTTACCCAAGCTTGTCTCCCT